>JAAAKL020007603.1:0-16720 GCA_010016065.2 Carybdea cf. marsupialis auct. non (Linnaeus, 1758) | reverse complement strand
CAAAGCATTCAAAACGGCATATTCAAAGCAGAACACAATCAGTAATCACATGATCAAGTTCTTCAGCGTTGAAAAAAAACAGCAAAAGAATATCGGAAGGTAATGAAACAAGAGCTGGTAATCTTCTATCATATATTCTAAGTAACTAATGTCACAGGTCAGTATTAATTTGACAATTTTTCAGTCGATGTTCTAAGACTATTGTAGTTCTGAATAATGCCCTTAAACAAAAAAGTTGCCATTTGGTTAAAAATATAATGACTTTCATTTAATTAGCTGTTTGATGTCTTAGTCCCCCTTGATCCTTGCATTTACTTGGGGCTTTAATGAGACAAAAAGGGATCGAGACAGGCCGCCTTGTATTATTACAGAGTCCTAATAAAACATGGTCTGACATCGTTCTAATACATATAAATGGACCATAGTACAAGAGATTTATTCAGTGCAACAAGAGAAGTCGTCGTTTTCTTCTCACACATTACTCAAGAGGTTAATGAATCAATGTACAATTGTCACCACAAATCCTTCACCAGTAGGCCTATAGTACAAAGAAATCGTTCCGCAAATACCAAATGAGCAACGCATTTTCGGAAAGCATAAAAGTTTATTGATTATACTTCGTCAAGTGATAAAGTTTTGCAATTATTTCTTGTTGATTCGGTAATAGTTACTTAGTAGGGTAGAAATGAAGTGCGACAAAAAGTAAAATCAATGTAAGACCAGGATGTGCATCTTGTAATCTCCGAACAACAGGAATGTCCAGAAGACGAGTGGTTATGTTGTCGTCAGCCGAATAAGGCAGTCAATAATTGTATCCCAGAGAAGTGCATTATAAATTTCAAACGGTTTATTAATGAACCTTACGGTCTTACAGATAGGCTGATCATTATGATCTGTTTTCTCTTTTAAGCCAGAGTATTTCCGTGACTGAACGTTCCAGGGGAAGAAGGGCTATGTTTTTTCCTCGAATATCGTGTGCTGGGTCTGGAGAAACAATAGGCATGATGACACTGCGTATTTCTCTTCACTTATTTCTTCTTGAATGTGTTCTAAACAGGTCTTGATGCTTAGAATGGCCTTGGCAGCCCTAACAAGTACTTTCCTTTACATTTGATCTCAAAGTGATCCTTCGTCCTTGTCGTTTTCTGTTTCCATCAGCAATTATTTCATTCACAAAGAGTCCTTGAAGAAAAAGTTGGTATTCTCCAGCTAAGTTGAATCCCCGCAAGCTGCGATAATCTAAATTTTGTTACTGGAATGCGCACGGTTTTTATGTTCCCGATTTCTAGAACTTCCTGTTAGCTATATCTTCAAAATCTCTGTGAAATATCCTAGATCTTGAAATATAAAACGTTTTAACTTGATTTAGAAAGGCCCTTGCCTGGTCTCAATGCTTCTAAAAGCTGTAAAAATTTTCTGAATTTCGTTGACGAAGAATGAAAATATACAGTATAAAAGTAGTGTAAGATCAAGAAGGGTGGTAACTAGTGGCTAGAAACACAATGTATACATTTCTTTCTTACTTTATTATATGTAATGTATACAGTTATTTTTTTCCCTTTATTATATGTATGGATACTAGAGCATATTGACAAGATAGATGTCTTAACATTGTTCATAATATTGACCAGGTAAAAATAGTTGGTCCTGCCCTATGTTTCCGAAGTAGCCAAACAGTGTGAATGGTCAAAGCAATCTCCATAGGAATTTTCAAGCGCAGAAGCAACAAGAAAACACAAAGTGGTGAGCAATGGATGGTACAATTCCAACTTTAAAGCGACATCAAATATCACAAAAGTCAACCCGATGGTTGTCTTCACGACATCATGCGGCTTGTAATCCGAAGTATTCAATATGTCAAAAATCTCAGTGAAATTTGAACACATGGCTTTGACTTCATTACTGTCTAATGGTTGGGTAGTTCACCTACCTTCATTGTATAAATAGATCCACATTCCTTCTGGTAAACAGCCAGTGTTGCTTGCGAGTATTTATATTTCCAGGTTAAGACTGCACTTTACGGGTGAAAAAGGATCCCACATTTTACACAAGGTCGAGAGTGCTGCAAATCGATATTTAAAAAAATCAAATTCAGTGAGCAAGGGAGCTGCAACAGTAAATTGATCATGGATATTGATCAAACACCATTGCATTTGGTGTTGGGTACACAAAAAAATGTTGGGTTAGACGGAAAATCCTAATGCAAGTACATAATGCAACACCTCATCTGCAATTATGTCCTCTGCTTTAACGAAAAATCTTTTCTTATATATGCAGAAATAAGTGTTTTGTTATAATAAACGATAAGGGTTAGTATCAAGCATGAGCGCAGATCGCTGTAAGAATGTGTAGGGGGGGGGGGGGGGGTCAAAAGGATTAAACTTGGACAATTTGACATTTCTAGGCTCAAAAGTATACAAAGCATAAAGCAGCTGTTGTTCCCCGATCCTAAAAAGATGAGTCCCCCCGCCCGCCAGAATCTGCGCCCATGGTATCAAGGTGGCACCAAGGGAATGAAGATACAAGAGTAGTGTAATAAACAGCATGATGCCTGATTATCAGAGTAGCATCGAAAGAGCACCTCCCGCCCCAGCGGCGTGGAGTGGCCTACAAGACCCTGTGTAGATTCGAGTTTGCTGGTTACTAAAGTTTCATGACTGACTGTTGTTTTCATGATGAATCGATGATGGAAACAATATCATGAAGAAACGCTTTTTTCAGTGAAAATGTGTGACAACTGATCAGAAAGCGACAAAGTCGAACAGCAGATTGCGTCAAGGAGAATAATTTTCAATAGTGCGCCCTGTCAATAGCTACCAGAGTAAAATCAGGTTTGACCTCGAGTATCGTAGCGGTCATATACATTTTCTCTCCAAAAATATAGTAAGGAAAAATAATTTAAAGATTGATGAATTGACAAAAAGTTCTGCCCTGGAATTGCCCCAAAAGTATCTTGCTTTCCGTTTAGTTGCTTACAAAGAAATTTGAGTGTTCCTCAACGATAACGTCAGTTCTTTGTCTGGAGGTAAGCACTACTTTCGTTTTTATGTAGTCCGTTTCACGTTTAATGACTCAAAGTACATTTAGGTCCTGTGGACAAAGCGTTAAGATCTATCATGGTAGCTTGTAGCATGATACTAGGCTATATCATTCGAGCCTCACCTAAATAGTAATGAAGAGTCCTGTGGATTAGGAGCGTAGACTGCTGCAAAAACGTATGCCGGAAGAGAGAATGAATAGATTGTCGCAAATTGAGTCAAATAAGTGCAAGTGAAGAAATAAAGGTATTACCTTAACACTTTATGGATTAAGCTTCTCTACATCGATAAGAAGTTGTCTTGTTGTAAGCCCATGTATTAAGAATCCATCTTGCTCCTTCCATTGTTGAGGGTGAGTTGATGTCATGGCAGATAAGGATATTTTAGCTGCTGACTCACATGCACTACTTGCTCCGCTTCTAAGTATGGGCGCGACAAATACAGAATTGATGGGGGAATGCAAGGTGACAAGACCATATCAGTCAAGGACTATAAAGTACAGTCAACTAGATAGCATCGTAGGTGTGACATCCGTACTTTACCTACATGGTTGTGTACTTTCTATACGTTTCCAGTTTAAATGTCTTCCTGGCCCTATTTGGTACACAATAATCCTAGCGCATAAGCACAAAAGACACATTTTTACTCTGCTGGCCATCTTTTCATATAACGATTAGAATAATCCACTTAATTGCTGGCAATACAGATGTTTTGTGCTACTTTTCTTTCGCCTAACAGGCGACACCCTTTTATTTTCTCTTACAGCATATTCTGAATGAGTCGAATTGACATTTTATCCCGTGAATCTTGCTTTTTCACGAGAAATCATGCGCACGATGCATTTGTGTGGAATTTCCTGTTAGGCAACTATATCAGCATAGAATTTCCCAGATGAAGTTGGTTCGCAAGGAGAGGGAAGAGGTCCAAAGCAATGCCAACACCTCTTAGAAAACGTACTTGATTTCGTCTTCGAAATACTAATGAGGGCAAGGTTGGTAGACGGAGACAAATATCTAGGTTGCATTGATGTTTAGCGGGCCCCCAATCAATCCTGGCTATGTTTAATTATCAATAATGGGAATCGGTAATACATTTCGTAGTTCTGTTACTCAAGATGCTATCTTAGTCTCAATATTTGCCCTAGCAATCCCCCACCCCACCTTCAACCTATTGCAATCACCTGTTAACAGATCTGCCAGATGCACTTTCGACAATAATTTCTAAAATTACTTCAATGGTGCAATTAAAACCACTTTCGGGCATTAAGTCAAGGCTACAATATTGACCTGTCATCATCTGTGGGTAACTTACGTTTTTGATGGCAAAGAGGTTAGCAAAGTAACGGGAGCAGGCAATTAATCTCAAAATGAAGAAAACAGGTAAAAAAGCCAGCAATAAAAATTAAAATAATGGGAAGGGAAACGCCGCAGTTTGAAACAACAAGCCACACCCTCAATAACGTATTCCAATTTTATTTTCTCTTACAGAATCCAGTACGCAAACCAATACACATATTACTCTATTTCTAAACTGAAATTCCACTTGAGACATGATCTTACACGCACGTGTAAATAAGATGCAAGTACTTGCTTGTATTAGGACACGGATCCTTGGAACTAATTCCAAAAACCTTCGTCGATGCCAAAATGCTACACACAATTCTGTTGTCACACCTGCTTTTCACGTACCTCTCCACGTCATCAAATTGACAGAGGTTGGAAGTTGTGTAATTTCCTTTTTGACAAACGTCTTGTGACAGACGTCCATACATGGCATACAGGATACCAACTTTTTTCGGCACCGTGCACAGCAAAGTCTTGAAGTCACCTTCACACATATATAATTCTTTTTGAGATGACTTGATGGCTGTGGATTTAGAGACAAGTGAAGTCATAGCATCAATACCCAAATGATACGCGGTAATTCTAAAGAGATCTTTAATAAATCTAGAGTAAGTCCCTTGTTGTGAAAGTCATCTGCAGTATCGGGAGATTGCCGGGAGCTTTCTATGGGTAGACACGTAGCGAATCGTAAATTGAATCTTACCATTCTTCTCCATAAGGGTCAACTGCAACAATCTTTTCACGAATGCCAACTGAACAAATAGAAGTTAAACAGCTGCACAAGAGATCAGGAAACAAGTGGCGCATACAAGGGGGTACGGTCGACGCCCCCAAAATTATTTTCGTGAAACATATGAAGGCTCACAGTCCATAAATAATGCCAGAAGTTGCGAGTAACAACTAATCAATGTTCACACGATTATTTTAACTGCTATTTGACATTAACAGCTATGTCAGAGTGCATTCTTGATTGTATAAAAGAATTATCAAGCCCTTGCTGCTAAGTCAAAATTTGCCCCCAGTAATCTGCTTAAGTGTCCTCTGATGCAGGAACCCTTACGGACAATCAAATCACCATCAAGAGAGAGGCAACGACGACAATAATTTCTTTGAACTGAGGTTAGTAAGGTTTTTAAGTGAACATAGAAAACGTAATAAAATAAAAGTTCGGGTGCATGTGACTACTCACTGACTCCAGACAATGCATACATAGAACGTTGCACACATGTACGGAAAAAAGGGAATACATTTGATTATTTATAAGAGCGGGGTAACAGCCGGATGACAGAGGCTTCAGGACACTTTTTGGCAAAAACGATCTGAATGTATAACTTGTTGCTCTGCTAAAATACCCCGAGTCACTATTCATATGCTCTGGCTGCCCAAAATTGATAGGCATATGCTATGCGAATTCAGCTTAAATACAACATATTGATAAATGGAAGCGATGGTGTTCGCAGCTAAATTTGACCCCCTTACTTTTTGGAGCATGTTGCGGTGCCTTGTACATGAAGAATGGAGAAGTTATAGAAGAAAGAGAGACCAGCAGGATAGTTAAGTGAATGCATTGCCTGATACGAAAAAGGGACTGATCTGTAGCTATGTTAAGAATACTGCCTAAGGTCAGTCTAAATTATATTTTACAAGCAAACATGGTATTTATCGACTTACGCTATGACCCATTGGTTCCCATTTACGCATTTTACTTTAATGGAATTTCTTTGAAGTAAATCAAACAAGAGACGCAGAAAATGACCGAGTGGCTCACACAAGAAGGAAGATGAGCACGATACAATTTTGCAATGTCGAAGGAAGATCTATCCTACATTTGTCGATCTGAATGTAGAGCTTTCCTTTGCAAATATCTATTATGACCAGTTGTTACTCTTACGGCACAACAGATCATCTGCTCGCCCTAGAATGGATTACAGCGAAGGTAAAAACATTTGTAGATGCAATGGAAGACATTTGGCAAAGTTGTTGCAATTGGCCGCATCGCTAAGGAATTAAATACAGTGTTTAAAAACTAGGCCTACACAGTGCACCTATTTCAAGCCATTTATAGTTACACCTAAATGTACTTTAGAAAGCGAAAACTGAATTAGAGTTCGATGTCAGTAATTTTAGGAATATACTAAACAACTCAAATAATACCTTCGCACTTCTTTCTGTCTGGACCCAAATAAAATCCTGCCGGGCAAGAGCAAACACGACCTCCAGCGATATTGTGGCAGATGTGTGAACAGCCCCCTCTTTCGTATTCGCATTCGTTGATATCTACAAGTGAAACGGGTAATATAAGATCAATTTAAGTGGTAAAGATCAATACTTGTTTAAAAGGATGCCATAAAAAGTCAGCCCTCGTTTATTTACTAAGGATTTACTGAATTTGCTGTGGGAGTCTTCCTACTAGATAATTCTTGTACAAATTGTAACTCCGTCAAGACTCAAGAGATGTGTTTTGCCAAAAAAGTTTAGCAAAATTCAAAATTGTTCTGGCCTAACATTTCAATCTCGCACTCAGGCATATTGTCAATGACACTGGAAGAAGCCCCTTGTCTCTCAAATTCGTCCGATCCATTCTTTTAGTTGAGGAATCAATATGCATCAATCTCCATAACGATTTACAAAGAATTTAGATTACAATACACAGTTTCCACAATGCATCAATTAATCCTTTTTACGACATCAGTTATATAACTTTTACAAAGAGTATTACATTGCAATTTAAATAAATCATTCTTGCCCGCTCCCGGAGGACTATTTGCTACTCCTCTTATGAATTTGTTCTGGCTATGACCCCACTCAGACAATATTTCAAACATTTAAATCAGTACTGTCTACCTATAACGCTAAAACTTGGCTCATTGGTTATTCTAAAGTGTTCCCAGCTGAACTGGTTGAGTGAGGTTTGGAAGATTTCAAAGCATCCGTTACAGTCACATTTTCTCATTAAATTTATTTGTGGCTAAATACTGAAAAAAAAATTAGTAAAATGTGTTGGAATTTTAAATCAGCTCATGAAAGTACCAAGAGTTTGGCTTTCTTCCACTTCTTCTGCGATAACTTCGACTTACTTTAAAAATATCCAATGCAGCAAACAAATCACCACAACAGGTAATCTCCGATGGAGTTAATAGACTAGATATTTGTTCCTCTGTCGTAAAAGGATACGTACGAATACTGCGTTTAAGTGTCTGTTAAAAATACGTGGTTTAATTGCTTTTGATATTTTGGTGACTGTGCAAAATTTGTTGTCTTAAAGCTAGGTAAACTCAGTCAACCTTAAATAAATAGTTAAATGAATAGAAGAAATAAGAATAAACCGATTACGTAGCCAACCAAGCAATTACGTAAAGGGGTAATGGAGTGCGTCGACAGATAAGCCAGTTAGTAAAAATTTACTAAAAGCTAGTTTTTGTACCGGACTTACTTACCCTCACACTTTCCAGATGTCTTGTTTAAGTAATATCCACCGAAACATTCACACTTGTATCCACCTTCATTGTTTACACATTTATGGTCACATATGTCACTGTTTTCGATACATTCATTGCGATCTGAAAAGCAGAGAGTATCCATTAAACGTTTCGTTGATGCATGAAAAAATAAACACACTGCAATACTAGTTGGCTCACTCCTATACAGTGGCGTTGGGTACACTTTGGACCAGGCGTGCTACAAAAATAGTTTTGCCACAGTTCCCTTATAATGCCAGGTACATCTATAGAAGTATTGTTTTGCCTTTGAAAGGCTACTTTCAATGCTGATCTATCCTTCTATCTTTCTCAATAAACTTTTTTGACTACAGATATTTTTACCAAAGTAGTACTGACTCCCTATGATTCTATTGTGTTCAATGAAGTTAAGCGTCGTAGCACGCCTTGCCTCAGCAGAAGCTGTACAGAGACTTCAGCACAGAAGAGCAATTTGACGTGTTATTTCTATACATATTTGTGACAGAGCAGTGAGATGGGTATACTGAGTGGCCTTTGCGTTTGAAAAGAATTGACCAAATTTACCAAATGAAGGAAAGCAACTTGATTAACGTATTACTACACTTAGATTTGATATAATGAGGAGACTAGCAAATGATTAAAGACGTACAAATATTTTTGCTTCTATATTTATGAGCGTGCGGTGCACGCCTAGCACAGCTGGAGAATACGCCTCTGCTGCTATATCAATGCTAATACCTTTTGTTGTCACTTGGGTATTAAAACTGGTAGGATTGCTTATTCATATATTTTCTACGGGGAGGCAAGTCTATTTTTGGCATTGAAGGTCACGATGTTACTGCACAGCCTAGGGTTGCCAAATCAGTTATATGTTTTGTCGTCCCAAATCGTCCTCCAAACAGATCTGGATATTTTTCATCAAGTTTAACACTAAAAGTAAATGCTTGGTCCTTCAAACGTCCCACGCAAAGTGGAAAAACAATGAAACATTTTTTTCGACCTTCAATTATAAAACGCCCAATCTGGCAATCCTGTCACAGTTTGAAATTGCTAAGTTCCTAGACACTGTTTAACAAAGATCGTTAGAAAACCATGGGCCACCAAAACTTGCAATAAGCTTAATTTTTAGACTTAAAAGATGATAGTCACAAAACAATAGGCGCACGAGCTGTTTTTCAGGTAGTTGGAAATGTTTTCGGGCTGCCTGCAAATGACGAAACGGTAAAAATTAAACTTCTTTGACTATAAATATTTAGTGGCAGGGATAATATCCTCATATGTAATAAAGAAGATTTTTAAATCATCATAATCATAATACTGATGATAATAATCCTGATTATGATAATCCCGATGAAGATAATCATTATGATGATCATCATAGATTGCAAATTTCGATACACTCTTATATCTCAAAGAGTCAGCAACTGAGACGCTCGATAACTAAATTCTTTTCTCACAAGTTTCATTCTAAAAATACGATTACCATATTTTGTTTGCTAATCTGTGTTATATGGATTAAAATATGTTGTCTTTATTCGTCCTCTAGGGTACTTCTCAATATTTTCGCGTAAAGATCTTTTACTTTCGAAGCAATCCCACTTGTTTTGTAGTGTTAATACTGAATGTCTAACACAGCCACAATAAATAGTATGGTTATGCACGACAGCCCCGTAGCTGGAAATAGTCGAAAGAGTAGCTTCTCCTCATGACATGGAAAACTTTACGCCACGAAAAACATAATTTGGCATACATAGCTATGTTCAAAGTTTGGCTTTACTTAGTCGATATTATAACTTAAAAGTGGCATTTGGATGCTTCATGTTAAGTTCGGTACTTCACGTTTAGTATGAAAGTTTCGCACTTCATGTTTACTTGAGTTCTTCGTGATTAGTTGGGAGCTTCATGTTTACTTGGGCAATTCATAATTACTTGGGCACTTCATGATTGGTTTGTTCAGTTAGATATTTCAGCATTTTAGTGGGGTACTTCATGTTTAGTTAGTCGCTTTCTCCGTTGATTTTGGTCAACGACAAGAAGATCGCGGGGAAAGTGCTGCCTTCAATCATAGTAATAAGTACATCAAGGTTGAAGAGATAATAAGGAAAAGTAAAAATGTCAACATCGAATCCCCGGGACCCAGGCACTCACAACATGCTGCTCTACTAACGTAACTATGGTAACCCACTGATAACATTGTTCAATTTTCTCTAGTCGCAATATTAGCTCCTGATACTCCAACGGTGGACGTCGCATCCTGCTCTACACAAGTTTGGAAACCAGTGCTCCGTCCCATATGACTTGACCATGGAAGGACTGCCATCCGGTCCATCATGCCGTCCACAGCCCATTTAAAGTTAGAAAGTGTTTATAGAGAAGAGACGGTTTAAAAATAATAAGTCTTAAAGAGATACTGGAGAAAAGTGAAAATTTTCCATTTTCACATTACTCTAGTATCTCTTCAAACTTGATATTTTAAAATCCTCTCTTCTCTATAAACACTTAAGAAGTATATAGGAACACATCGTGCGTTCTTTGGTATTTGTCGGATGATTATTAAGCCGTTGACATCAATTTTTACAAGAAAGTCTCAACTAAATAAAGCAACATTTATTGTCAGAGTTTTGGTTGATGAGTTACAGAACCATTAGGTCTAGAATTGCTCTTGCTGTAATGGCACTGATTATAAACAAGTTGCCATGGGAACCAAAGAGCACTGTCACATTGTTCCAGTATAGTGAAGCCGAGCATGTATTTGCTGCTGAAGGTGATGTATGGTGCTTTTACAAGTAGAAACATGGCATGCCTTTTGGGTAATACGAGGCTAGTTATTGCTCCTCAATGTAATAAGGTGGATAAAGGTGAGAAAACAATTCCACTGAAACGGACCTACCTGATAGTAATAGTCCTTTGAAAGAACTGGAATCCTCACCGTAGAACCTCTTCCTAGAAGCGTTATATCTCCTCCATAACTTAAAACCCCTGAGAAGCAACTACTCTGTATGCTATTTCTCCACACCCTTACGCCTCTCTGAGTGATATGAAACACTTTCAGAATCAACAAGGTATTATCTCTGACAGTCAAAAATCTCTTTTAGAAACCCAAACGCCTGCATACAACTTGCATAGTTCCGTGTGGTGGAGAATACGACCAAAGTTATATACTCCAAGGTTAAGATCTTGATTCGTTATCATACAAGTATTGATAATCTTATGATCACGGAAATTAAAGTGGGAAGTGGATAACTCTGCTATTATAGCTATATAGTTCTCCATGACCTTACCTGATTCGCACGATGTTCCTATTATGCAACCCTTATCAATCAGTACTAGGAGGGGTCTGGGAACGGCTGCTTCTTCTGTTCATACCTTTCTCTTACGCCAGATCTCCACTAAGAGCAAATTCATGGTAGTCACAACTTTTCCCGCCTTAACCCATGATTATTGTGCAATATTGTTATAGCTGAGGCGGAAAATGTAGCAGGCCGAAAGGAAGAACTCATTTCGATGGTAGCCAATGAAACTAACCAAACAAATCGCGAAAAGATGTAAACAGTTTTTTCACAGCCAATATCTCCCACTGCCGTTGATAAGGAAAACTTGTCCGTGGCAAAAACTAAAGATTCAAAACTTTACTACTCTCACTGACATTTATAAACTATCTCGGTATATGTTATGGATAACTTCAAACAAGCAGTAATACAGGAATTATCTGTAACCTACAGCGCTAAACTGCATGCTCAGTTTAAAAAGGGCAATATCATTGTGTAGCATAGGCCTACCTTATTAGATTCAATCGACTTTCACGAGTACAGTTGTATGGGCAATCTTGAGACTGATTGTTTTTATTGCATGCCCAACATAACTATTGTTCTTGGTACTACGATCACTTTGTATCGCGCTCTATACACTCATCTATGAACCTTTCCAGCCTGCTTTGGGTTTGCCTAAATCGGTCGTACCCAGAAGCCTCTATTAACCTGCATCCTATTTCATTCTGTTATAGTACGTGCCATTAAGAAAAAGCAAAAAACACAGAACATTTCTTAATATAACATCCTGGTTTAAGATATCTGGGTTTGTCTCTCGCTACCTTCTTCTTCACGCTGGAGATTGCATGAAAGGTAGCGGCGGAAAAAGTAGCAGCGGAAAATCGAGGTAACAGCTACCTTTTCCGCCTATTGGAGATCCGGCTCTACACGGTATATTGTCTATAAGCTATACTAATTATTCTTTTCTCTGAAAAGTAGTTTAGAAAAGCCTCTATGTTAATGAATTTAATTACATTCATGAAGCCATATTTAATTTCCTGAAACATTTTACAAATCGTGCCCCCTCCTTGCTAGTAGTTGTCCTGTCTACTAGACGTGAACTTTGTTCGGCACCGCAATCAATAGGCTCTGTCAAACAAACACTTAGCAACTGCTATAAGAAACAACAAAAAGAGCTTTTCAATATCTAACGAAGCTGTGGAGGTAAATTTTATAGAACCGTCTTCCCTGAAAGTGATTGAGGAGCAGAGTATGCCACCAGAGATTATGAAACACATAATTTCTGTGTTGTCTATGTAATGTGTAATCCATTTACATGTGATTCATACTCTCTGATGCCAGATGCAAATGCGGTTCCGAGCAGATTACTCAACTCGTTGATCAGTCAGCAAACTACATCAACCAGCATATGTGAGTGGCACTTATCCCATTCATCTACGAACAAATTGTCTGCTTGCTAGTTAAAGATGATGTCTTTCTGGAGCATGAACGTGTCATACAGAAGACAGTGACCAACACCCACCTTGGCATACCCCACGGATTCTCTGTTCGTATCCCGTTGGGCAGGAGCACGAATACGACCCGTCTGTATTCTTGCACGTTGCTTCGCACTTTTTGGTGTCCTTAGCACATGTGCAAACTCCTTGGGTACACTCATCGATATCTAAAATAACGAGATGTAAAGAAATCGAAAAAATTACGTAAAACTTTTTTACTGTCAGTCATGGTACGGTTAACTCGCTTTAAAACGTTTGCAGAAAGTTTGGCATAGAAAACTCTATAAGTGAAAAAAGTTTAAAAGCAGGAACGGAACACATGAGTTGTAGTTGCCCGGGCCAGTTGATTTATGACGAAGATATCCGCGTCACTTCATTGACAGGATTGCAACCTACATCACCCACATCACCTGCATGCTCTCGAACACCGATTGTCAGAAATAGCGTCCAACAATACATTGATCGAGTAGGCAAATCCATTCTATTTCGTAGTTTACGGTCCATAGTAAACTGCGATTTCCTATTACATTGTCTGATATGGGTTAAGGTTTTAGCGACGCGGCCGATTGCCGGGTAGACGTAGCCTCCTTCTGACATTGAGATGAGCAAAACGGCCTGACCAATCGTTCAGCTAAAATACCAAGCTGGGTTTCCATTCCAGTTATCAATTGTATGACCCACATTCGACGGTGGGGTAACCCTTAAACAACGGTTTCGTTTTAAAGGCTTTAAACAACGGAAGATGCAGTAGTGGAATAGCCGAAGCATTGATACTCAATGTAAAGACTTCCCTCGCTCGCTAGGTGTTTTGAATCCTCTTCTCTGAAAGAGCATTGGGAAAATGAGAAAGATTTCGAAGGGGATACGAACTGTTCAAAATATTTTAAACTAATGATGCAAGCAGTCTCTAAGCAACGAACTCCGCCATTAAACTTTTGTAAGCCCATCACAGATCGCACTTAAATACAGAATAAACGATGATCGATAATATTTGAAAGGAAAGAGAAAATAACGATCAGGTTATCATTCAAAATTAAAGGGAAAATGAAAAATTAAAAAAGATGAGCATATTGAAAAATGTAATTAACCTGGGAAATTTCAGATAAACGTTTCTAAAGGGGGAAACGATGAAACTGATGAAAAAGGCTTATGCGTACATAAGGAGTATCGATACCTTTATCTGATCAGCAATTGATAAGAAAACTACTTCTCATGACCGTTCTGCTCCTTTGTTCTCACGAAATAAAAAATTCAAGAAGCTTTCTGACTTTCTAACCAAAATTTAGCCAATGAAAGGCATTTTGGCCTAAAATGGCAAAACTGCTTGTGGTGAGTCTGCTTGATAAAATCTTGAGAAGAAGAAATATGGTAAAAACCAGAAAGTGGTTCCATACTAAACAATAAAGGTAGTTGTCCTTGCTGCCGTTGCTTATTAACGAGGACTTCAACCTCTTGGTAATAGGAATATCTATGGCATTTTTGGCAACAGGGAACGCACGTTCTCCTATTACTTGGCCGTCGTCATTGATAAAATAAATGCAATCAACAATACTTGAGACTTACCTTCACATTTCTTGCCATCTGTACCTAATTTATACCCTCTCTTACATCCGCATCTGAAACTGCCGAATTCATTGATACAGCTCTGTCCGCACTTGTTCAGAGTTGGGTCTTTGCATTCATTCACATCTACAAAATAACGACAGATAACGTGTCAACAGTTCAATTTTCTTAATCTGATCAAGATATTCTTACTTAGTGTTTCAAACTTATTGCGTTTGTTATTACAAGATAACCGAAAAGTTCCTTGAAACATATTATAAATTTTTGTGTGTTATTATTAAAGTAAATTTTGAATCGGGTTTACAGATTTATTCAGTTGTTTCAGATTTAATTAACGGTTTCTGCGAAACAAATCCTTCTCAATATCTTACGTAATACCTCCAGCAGGATGAGAAGAAATGCTTTAAAAACGAAACCTAAATTGGTCATGCTATCCCAGGGGTTTATTTAAATTTGGTAGGAGGCGGGAGGCAGAATATTCAGCTGCCAGCACTGGTGCAACTGAGGTTGCTGCCACCCTTTTGTCCCATATGACAACTGGCTCTCCACCCAAAAGTCACCCATAAGTTCTTGTCGAAATCTATTGTAAAAAGAGACATAAATGTCATACAGACTAATACTTCCAAGTGTTAAGAGCAAATGGCTGCAAATACCATGCTTCCCTTATACGTACAATAAGAATTTCAAAGCTTCAGAAATTTAATTTCACCCGAAAATTGCTGGGTATAAATGATACGACATAACTCTATTCCTTCTCATACTCCCAAATTGATGGATCTACATGATACAACGTAAATCTATTCCTTCTCACACTCCCAAATTGATGGATTTACATGATACAACATCAATCTATTCCTTCTCACACTCCCAATTGATGGATTTACATAATACATCATAAACTTATTTCTTCTCACACTCCCAATTGATGGATTTGCATAATACAACATAAATTCATTCCTTCTCACACTCCCAAATTGATTGATTTACATTATGCGACATAAATCTATTCCTTCTCCCATCCCAAATTGATGGATTTACATGATACAACATAAAGCTATTCCTTATCACATGACGAGAATCCTCTGGCTGTCAGGAGGTCATCATGAGAAGTGCTTGCTCGTTGGTAACAATATACAACCTTTAAATGATCTGGACTTAACGAGCTTCAATGTTGTTTAAGGTAGAAAGAGAGGAAGTAGACATTTTCTACTATTGACACAGGAAAGCATCAATAACTTAGTTGGCTAACATTCAACTTACCGTTTTGGCAATATGCACCTTCAAACCCTTTAGAACAGCTACAAACACTCGGAGACGTGCATTTGCCACCATTTTGACACTGGATATTACAGACAGCTAAATGGAAGAAGAATAAACGGAAGAAGATAGAATATGTACAACGTGTATGATGGGTTAAAGAATGAGAAGTATTACAGTAATTTTTCCACTATTTTTCAATCTGACTTAATTAATTCCTCACTTTTTGACATTCGTGTTACTTTTGGTACCTACCGTTGTTATTCGCACCGCAAGGTGTGCTTATTCATTTTTTCCAATTTTGGGGGATGCGCTTATCCAGTGATGCGTTTGTTTGAGGAAATGCGATTATCACAAATTTAACAGAAAAGATTCTTCATCTCAACTGTATTGAAACAGATAGTACATCAGAGAAAAGCTTGAAATTTTTGATAAGTTCATGGCAGAAAACCATAAGATATATGACATACTCAGACACAGAAACAAATTGCACATTTGCAATCTGTGTTTTCCTGAGTCTAACGGGTCAATTGATGCACAAGTGCCATCGAAGATAGGATGCGCTTATTCTAGAATATTTATATATTTGTTCTCGACCATTTCCTGGGGTGCGTTTAATCAAGGGGGTGCGTATATTACAGGTTTTTGCTCGGAAGGACTGACCTTATTCAGGGGGAGGGTGCCCTAATTTGGGGGGTACGCTTATTCGAAGAGTGTGCGGTAAATTGAATAATTACGGTAACTGGGTAAGCAAAATCAGTAAAATAAATGTTGGTAAGACTCACGTTGTGTACATTCATCGGCATCTTCTGAGTCTTTCGCCCAGCCACTGCAGCAATAATATTTCCGTCTGGTGACAGTCACGGTTGTCATTCGATAGACAGTATATGGGACTAATCTACAAGTTGATATAACTAGGTTAAAAGTAAATCATCATAATTATTATAATGAACATTATTATCATCATTATAGATATCATTGTCATTACCGCAGCTAACCTCATCGTCATCATAACAAAGAATCGTGATCATCATAATGATACGTTTAACTCTTAAACAACATGACCATTTTATATTGTTTCTTCTTCTTCCTCATATTCTTCATCTGTCTGTCCTTCATAACCATATTCATCGTCTTCATCATCATTATCATGATCATTATTATCCACATCATTATCATCATTATCATTATTATCAACACTGTCATTATCATTATAATTATCATTATTATTATTTTTAAAAAAATCATCATCATTATCATCATCATCATTATCGTTATCAACATCAATATCATTAT
>JAAAKL020007602.1:0-16722 GCA_010016065.2 Carybdea cf. marsupialis auct. non (Linnaeus, 1758) | reverse complement strand
TCTGCAAACCAAGATTAGAATATTGGAAGCTACAGTGATGACAGTGGTCAAATATGGTTCTGAAGCATGGGCCCCCAAAAATGAGAGAAGGGTTGAGATGGCTGGGGCACATTCTAGGGATGGAGGATGACATATTGCCGAAGATTGTCCTTTTCGGCCAACCGTCTTAGACTAAACGGAAAACAGATCGTCTATGGTTGGGGTGGGGGGGTATCATAAAGACAGATTTGGGGGGAACGGGAACTTCCTGGGAGGGTGTAAAGAGGACGTTTTTGGATAGAATGGGATGGAGGAGAAGCGTCCGTAGATGTTTTGGCCATAGGCGGCTTGGTCCTGAGGCGAGTTGTTAGTAGTTGTAGTAGTAGTATTAGGATTGACTCTTGAATTCTCTCCCAAGCTGAAAAGTGCTTATGCTCTTATAAGGCATATTTGACCTTTCCGTATATTCTTAAAAATATTAGCATTTATTAATAAGCATTTTATTGCAAACATCGATTCATTTACAAATATTAACAGTTATATTGGAATAGCAAATAGCTTGTACACCTTACCTCTTCTATGCCAGTATGAAATAGCAACCATATAATCTATTTTATTATGTACTTAATGTATGACAAAATATAATTTAAACACATTTACACACAAAAATCATAGGAAAACTATTTGTGGGAAGGGGTAAATCAGAATATTGATTATTTCATTTCCAGTTGTCTGAGTAGTCACGCCTTTCTAGGCTAAAAGCAAAATTTTTAGCTGGAATTCCACCCTGGATATTGGTATAAAACCAATATGCTGGATATTTGTATAAACCAATATCCTGGATATTTGGCATGAATGCATAGCGAGAAAAATGACCCCAACCAGGTTTCATGCTATGGCTAAATCAGATGTGGAAATAATACCCTTTTCACATGGAAAGAAAATCCAGCGTTCCGTCGACGGAACGCTGGAAAGCGCCTTTTTACATGTCAAGCCTGGACGCTGACAAACGCTGCGTCACACAATCCCAGCGTCAATTGGACGCTGAGAAAAAACGAACGTTAGTGGAATGTTTTCAGCGTCAATAGCCACACTTGCTCTATCTGCGAGGAGCAAGTTTCAAGATTATCACAACAATAAATGTGGATGTTTGAAAGGATGTTCTGATGCAACGATTGTCAGCAAGAAATACTTGCCTGAAAGCAATATCGTCGCTGACACGGGTGCCGACAATTGATCGGTAATGACAGGTTACTAGTAGTTCGTGAGTAGTTTTAAAGAAACATTGTTTCCCGCTACTGTGGTATCTTGACTCATCAAATATCTTTGTGAGTAGGCACAACTGTGTAGGTTGTTTTTCCTGTTATACAGTTGTGTCAGCTGAAGACTCGCTGAAACGGAACCTGTGTAGGCAGAGTTGTAATTAGTCATCGGTTAAGTGTATATTATAATAACAGTGTTGTAGCTAGTGGGACCAGTTGTATTTTAGCACGATAGATAACAGAGTGTACAATCGCAAATCTCGTCGTTCTCCTTGATCTGGAACGTGGGAGTGAGGCATTCAGACGCTGATTTTCCGCTGTTGGCCCAATGTTCATATGAACACACGTTTTTGGATAGACGGACGCTGAGATTTCAGCGTCGACGCTACGATGGTAGCGTCCTTCCATGTGAAAAGGGTATAATATTGGGGTAGTCAAGTTGGTGAAGCAGCCCTGAATTGACTGAACAAAATCGTAGTTTGTAAATCAGTCTTAATTTTATCGATACAGCTGCAGCCACCTGAAAAAGATTGACATCTAAGTCTGCAACCAAATGTTACCCCTCCAGATTGAAATTAAATACTATCCACATTTCTAGTAAAGTTACTTTTAAAAAATGAGCTTCTTGTATTAATGGCTAAAGCAGCTTTTATCAACTGTTACGTCCATAACATTCCTTTCATGATTGTTAACATCTGATCATATCATTATGTTCGCAATTCAATTTGATTTCAAATTAGATGTTGTTAGGCAATAAGAAAAACTCGAATCAATTGAGAATCGCTTATTAGTATAATAAGTTCTTCTTGAAGAAATTTTTAATTCCGAACATAGTGAAATAATGAGATTATTGATTATAAAACTTACAACAAAGCAAACCACACTGCACACAAATGTTTATTGAGAGCAATATGGGAAGTTAAAATACAGTTTACTCTTTTACATGAAGAGAGCATCTGAAATGGACGTTTTCCTATATTACTAGAAAAATAGTCTTCATATTACCGGAAAAATAGATAGTATGTCATCAACCTTTATTTTTCATTCATAACTGATAATTTAAAGCTAAGGGAATGATGAATTTAAGCAAGTTAAGGGATTTCTCACGTTTCAATTTGTAGCTCATCCGAAGAGTCGTTTTGAAATCTTAGAAGGCGGAGATCCAGGTTATGTTAGAGTTCATGACTGCCAAACGTCAGCGAATGGTTAACTGGTATACGGTTCCCCTATTTTAAAATCGGTTAAAGTTTTAAGAAGAGGAGGGCGTGCCCCTTGATTCCACCTCCATAGTATACTTGTATTTTGCTACACTGAGTGAGGTTCCAATGACAGTAGCAAGGTCTGTAGTTGAAGGTTCCTCTAGCTGAAAATGCTTTGTCCTTACATTCGATGGGGGGCTTATTTGTAAAATGATAGCATTTTAAAATGTATTTAATTCAGCATGGCACTGTGCCGAGTAAAGCAACATTAATCAATTTTAAAGGGTATCGCGAGAATGTAAATCAATTATTGATTGTTTGTAATATTAAGTTTTGAAATATTATCATGACCTTTTGAGACGTGTAGTGCCATGGAAAGTGAAAGCATGTTGGAGTGATGCGGTTAAGAGTTTTGTAGTTGAGGTAACGGGAGGTTTGTTAATATTGCTCTACCAAGAGGATTGAACAATGTAATCATGTGAACAATGACATCTCTATTGACATCCAGACGTATGCTAGTCTGGAGGGAAAAATGAATCCCATGGTGATAGGTAGGAATGTTAAAATGTAAGTTGACTCGATTCACAGAACTTTTTTCACCTTATTCAGGAGGATTGATTTTTTTCCAGGAGGATTGATTTTTTTTCCAGCAGGATTTTATTAGTTTTATTAGAGTTAACAGGATACTTAGAACAGAGCGGGATTAACGTCGCTTCATGGACAAGGCACTGGTTCGGAGCTAGACGACTTAGGGCTCAAGCTTGATTCCTTCACTATGTCATTTTTTGACTGTGCGTTGAGATATTTTTCCTCTAAATACACACGTTTGAAGGTTAAGAAAGACACATGCTTTCAAACAGTAATAGTGCTATTAATTTTCTTGATGATTTATTGCTTTATGTCGATCAAGCGACTTAAGAATTGATTGAAATAAATTAAAACTTTTTAATAAAAAATTGTGACCACATCTAAGAGGAAATCAATACCTGAAGGTCTTAAAAGCTATCTTTTTAAAACGGTCACAAATGACAGCTAAAATGCAACTGTGAATTTTAAAATAACAGTTACATTCAAGACGCAACGTTGTAAACCAAACGATTTTCTAGGGTATAATGAACCCGCAGAGTACTATGTCTGCAAGATAAGTAATTAGTTTACAGTAAAATAGAATGCTTTCGACATCTCACTTTGCCATATATAAAACTACCCCTGCCAGGAAGCAGGTAACTTAAGTTAACTCAGTCACATTGCTTTAAGAACCAGTTAGCGATCTCTCATTGTACCTCCTGATGAGCAGAGAGGTATAAGCCCTGTTTGAGGGCAGGACGGCAAAAATTCGGTGTGTAGACTCTTTAGCATGCTCTCCGCCACGGAAATCTTTAGTAAAAGGCGAACGCTACTTGAGAACGTTTGGTGTTAGTTAGACATGGTGTAAACAAATGCTGCTGCCGATATCCATTTTAACGTCTTTTTTCCCATTCATGGGGTTAGACGGTGCCCATATACATGGGACTTGTTACTGGAGCATGGAGCACTTTAAGACCGGATGACCTTCCTGACATCACCAATGGCCCTTTCGGGATTTGAACCCTGACCCTTTTGACTCTCTTGATCTCAAGGCAAGGGGCTTACCCACTAGACCACAGCGGCTCTTAAACGCAAACGCACTATCAAGATGATAATATTTAGATATTGCCATGGTGATCTTTTCTTCTACAGAACATTTAGAATAAACAATGAGTATAGGATTATCAGATTTACCACATCTCATTCCAAAATAGAGAAATCATTGCAGAATGTATATGAGACGTTAGCTGATAGACTTGAGCTCAGATAGACTTATACCGTATTGGATACATTTGGTTTATCATCTCGTAGAGACGCCCTACCCACAATCTATCGACTGCGTTGTAAAAACGTTTCTTGGCCCTCCAACTTCCTGGCGGCGATCTGTGCTCGTTATTTCTTTGGCAACATATGATTTAAGCCTACCTTACCCGACGGGGGACGGATTCCGCCCTTCCTATTAGTTTTTTTGTAATAACTTTTGTTATGCTCTTTCAAAATGTCTCAAATGTTCTAAAAGTTTGAACGACCAGGATTATGCACTATTTGATGTATGAGGGTTTTGTCGCATGCAATCGGAGGATATATTGGCATTGAAAAAACTACTCTGAAATGAGAGCGAAATGCTTTCTATTGAGTGCAACAATGTGAAATATTTCTTTCCAATGTCGAATTGGTAAACATAAAATCATCACCTCTAAACAGTGAATTTATTTTGAGAGTGTGCAGTCTAATGTATAATTGTTCTCTATTGTTTGAGAACAAAAGGATTGTGCAATCTGGTACTATACATGCCAGGGGCACGTTCCTTGCTGAGCTGGAAACTTCGTAAGTTATTTTCATGTTAAAGCTGCTTCATTGCCAGTTCTTCATGACAAACTGTCAGATAGAAGGTCAATTTAGATCAATATGTCGCTGCATGTGACTGCCATGGAGATTACTGATGTCTATTTCGAAACATTTCTTATTTTCTCGTCATTTGAGAAAGTCGCTAAAATATATCATGGCTTCAGCAGACAGCGAATTTGCTTCCTTTTGTAAGACTGAAATATTTTCTTTGTCAATTTATATCAGCCTGGTAAAATATGAAAATACATGCAAAATATTGGTGATTCATAAAATTTCAATAAAAACGTCGAAAAAAAACAAAGTAGAACAATATATGGAGCCATATTTCCAGTTGCCTGAACACAGGAAGTTGTAACTCAGTGTGCAGATCTGTATATACCTAGAGTGTATCCGTGTTAAATATGAAGGAATTCTGTAGAGCCGTTTCGGAAATAAAACAGGGGGCAGATTCTGCCCCTGGGTATACAGTTCCTCAAATACGTCGGGTAAGGTAGGGTTAAAAAGAAATTAGATTTTATTGTATAAACTTTGTATAGGGTATTCATCTCAAGGCGTGTGTAAATCTCTATTACAAAATGTTCAACTTTGCTGACAAACTTTAGGCATGACCCCAGAAAGAAATTTACACCTGTCATCTCAAATCCTAATATTTTCTGTCTTTTGGGATTATGCATATTGATTTTTCAGATGAAAGGCATTGATCAATTTTTCATTTTTCAAAATCCAGAATTTTTTATTCACTAAACAAGTGATTCTGAGCACAACTAGTCGTATGCGTTAATATGCCCGAATCAAGGTTTTAAAATGAACTAAAGAAAAGAAAAATTCTGCATCGTTAATTGCCTCCTCACAACAAAACCCAGTTGAAAAGAGAGGAGATAAAGTATAGCAATGTACCGGGGATCTTCCCAGCTTTCTGTGAGCCCGTACCGTTAAGACATATGTCTATGGATCAAAAGATTTCAGTTTCAATTCGGTGTACAGTTATCCTCCTTCCCTTCCTATATCTCATTATAGCAAACTATACAACAATATATTGAGTAGAATTTCCCATGAAACAGCAACAACATTGCGTTTGTTTAAAACCGAAAGAAAAGAAAAAAGTAAAATGACCTTAAAGCTGTGAAGGACGACGGTGAAAGCAAAAACATAATGGTCTCATAACTAGAAATATTTTGACGAGAATACATTTTATCTGTAAGCAGAATGTATAGCAGTCCGGTTTTTAAGTACCGTTTTGCTGCTGGATTTCTCATGTGACGCTAGGTAGGGTCAACGTAGATATTGCTGCCCACCACCATTGAGGGATAAGAATAATGGGGCGACTTACTGTTATCATTAAGAGGTGTGTAGCGCAGTTAGATGACAAACATACTGTTAGGCTATAAAAAACAAGGAATCAAATCATTGTGGTTAAGATAATAATTCTGTTTAGCAAATTCCCTGAATTAAAATTTGGATTATGCTATAAATTAAAAACAAACAGGAGGTGCTTTCCCCGTATTGAAAACATGGATAGGATAAATTTGACTTGTGTAAAGATTTGACCCTAAACCTGTTATTTTGCTAGATGCAAGTCAATTCTTAAAACGCTAAGTATATAATTACAGCAGATGTTGCTTCAGTCTGGTTCCTGTTCTCTGTTAGACTTGACAACTATTTAATGACGATGGATATGGCTTATGTATTGATAAGGTAATCGAAGAGAGTTTTATGTAATATTCATTAATCTTTTTCCTCAGAAGTAAGCGGGGTACCATCGTCGTTAAAATTTCGACAACATAAATGACCTGCAAGATAGTAATTGAAATATTATTCTTAGCATAAAACTCAATCTTCCACAATAAATACATGTAGAAACAAAATTGATCATTACTGGATGATAAACATAAATGGTGAGTAATGCTCTTTTTATTTCATGACAAATTGCAAAATACCAATTTGAAGAGTAAAAGAATATGCGATAACATAACAAAAGTAGCATAAACATTCCCATGATGGATGTCATAGGAATGCTTATGCTAGCACACTTGACTTAACATGGATTAAACCAACTAAGCAAACATGAGTTGTTACCAATATCATGGTACAACTATATTTTATCTTCTATCATTTTTTTATCATGATCATCATTATTAACGTATTTATTACCCTTCTTGCTACTGTAGTTTTTCTAGATAGTCAATTATTTCATTTAAATCTGCATCTCTCCAGTTTTCAGGGAGAAAACGGTGAAAATGTTGTAAGATAAATATGCAGACGTAATAAATGTCAATGACTTTTAAAAAATATTATCTTCATAATTCATTATTATCATGTTATCATGATTAATATTCTTGCATTTAGTTTCGGTATTCTGAGGCATAGCTCAACATACAATTTAAATGCTACTGTAACGAGCGTGACAATCGAAGACAGTGTAAACTTTGCATTAATGGAATATCTTGCTTGCTTTGAATCAATGGTAGAATATATGCCAATTAAGTTTAAATAATGATCACTATTATTATCGTCATTTACAATAAATTGAATATAATGCCAACATTATTTATTTTATTCTCATCATTAACTATTGTTATAATTACATTTACCTGCAATTCTCCGTAACAGTGCAATATGCCATTTACAATGTCCTGAACCCATGGTACCGGGCCAGAACATTGACAAGGTTGTATGATGAAAACAAAGAAAGCGTTTTCCATACTGAGAGATCGTGAAAAGACGATCAGAACTAAGGAGAGCGTTATAGACGAAATCTTTCAGAGACGTGAGAACCAAGAAACGTTGCTGTCAATTGGGAAGAAGAGGTAAATGAAGTGGCTTGGACACGTGACTCGTAACCGTGATTCTCTCAGTATGCCAGCACCATAATAAATTTAGGGCTACAGGGCAAAAGAGGCAGAGAAAGAAAATTCAGATTGCATTACATTGCCGAATAGACAAATCATTCTGTTGTCGATGCTACAAGGAGAGCAGCAAACAGACAGTTGCGCATAGGTACTGTTGAATATATGAAAGGTTGCACATGCCACCAAATGGCTATGGACTAGGATGATGATGATGTCTATAGTTGAAAAGCATTGCTACTACTAATGAATAATGATGAAGAAATATATCATAAATGACTATTATTTGTTGTAAGGAAAAATAAGGTTTCATGTTATAGTAGAATCATCGATTACATGGTTGGAAATAATCGCAGGGTTCTTGAACCATAAAAGTCTTTGCTTAATTGCAGCACTAGAACAATTTTGCTGTTGCATGGCGATTCCCAAAACCCTAATAAACGTCTTTAAACTTTTTTTTGTGCGAGGAATAAGCACTTTAATTGAAAAGAATTCCAATCACCTCAAAAAAAGTAAGTTCCAATTGGCTAGGTGCGACATTCGAGATTTCAAAACTTTTTAGTTTTATTGAATAATCACTAAATGTCCACAGCAGATAAGATCTTACTTCGATGTACATGGCTTACAACGTAAGACGGAAAATACATCATAATAAATATATCATTGACTCATCAATCCAGAGTGGAAACGTTAGATAAAGAACAAGACAAAAGTCACTCTTCATATTTTAACATGTTCCTATCCTCCAAACTAGACAAGTTGATTTGACTCATTTTTATTGGACAAAACAAAGATAATAAGCTGATGACGTTTGTCCTATTGTTAGTAATAAACTTACAAAGAACAAAAACACAATGGTCGCTACAGTAGTTACTCCCTAGAATGAAACGAGAGGGAGGTGTTCGACAAAAACTCTGAGTACTTGGGAGTGTTGTAGTGAAAGTTTTAAAAGTTATGAATATTCGTTTGCTTATGTGTTTCTGTACATCCAAGGTATAAAGTGAGCATGACGTCCACTGCGAGTAGTTCGTTGTCGTAATCGAGAGAATGGATTAGCGTAATGCGTAGATGCAGAAGACCAAGGGCAGCTAGTAGTAGAGACTAAAGATGAAAATGTTGCTGAAGAGTTCGTATCTGTAACATAATCTGAATCAAGATATGCCGGCTTAAGGAGATCAATGATTGCATTTTGACATTTATCATTGAAGTCAAGTTGAAAGAACTTGTCTTGTCGGCTTTGTACTTTAAATTGGCCAATGTAAGGAGACTGCAAAGGTTTCTGAACTCGATGGACTCGAAAGACAACGTTCCAAAAATGTTTAAATTTTGAGGGATGATCGAAGATTTATTCTGCTTGCGAAGAGAAAAAGGTTTCAAAGTTTGCATTACAGTGGTAAGACGATAGAGATACTGTGTTGGATCTTGTTCTGATATGTCGGTAGTTGGGGCAACAAATTGTCCAGGGAGACAAATATTTGTTCCATAAACGAGTTGAGCCGGAGAGGAAGCAAGGTCGGCTTTGACTGTTGTGCAAATACTGAGAAGGATGAGAGGAATTGTTTCAGTCCACTTTGAGGAACCGTGTTAAACTTGGCTAAACCATGCCATTAACGCAAGGGTGGTAGGAAGTTGTGCAGATGCGTCCAGAGCCTAATAAACGTGTAAATGAAGTGAATAGTGATGATTAAAACTGAGAACCTCTATTCGTTGTGAAAGTACAGGGGGCACAAATGATGGATCTCCTATGAGAGATAAACAAGTCTTAGCTATTGTTTTGGCAGTAGTGTCAGGAATAAGAACTGCTTGAGACGAACGAGTGCAACGGTCTATGCAAGTAAGGAGGTTTTAAAGTCTTGACAAGGAGAAAGTGGTCCTATAATGGTAAGGGGTACATGATCAAATCGCGCATCAGGAGAAGAGAAAGTACCACGAGGAATGACAGACCGTGGGTGAATCTTAGCCTTTTGGCATTACAGACTAGTAAGAGTTTATTCACGAATGCCTTTGTTGATTCCAGGCTAAGAAACATGTATCAGTGTGTCCGTTTCCAATTCAGAAAAGGTGACTAGGAAGGCTTCTTTTTTAATGACTTGTTGTCGATACGGTTTTGGATGTGTGTTATGGATATTGGAAATTGCATGGACAAGGCGTCAGATCCACAACGGCGATGGTACCAGCCGTTGCTATGGCGATGAGGCGAAGGAGACGGCGGTACTTAGTTGATGAGAACGAGTAGTGTTACCTTGAGATTGTAGTCTAGAAACAAGTTGTAGGACTTTAGTAGGAAGAGAATCCTATTGAAATGTACAGCTAAATATATAAATATGAGCAATAAAAGGACTTGCGCATACTTTAATTATTTAAAAAACAAAGGAATGAATGTGTTAAAATTTCTAACTTGAAAAGCGAGATAATTTTGTAAAGTTATGGCTCAGTCTTATAGTTCCGGTACTAAGCACTACTAACTTTCTGTGACTTCGCGGTTTTCCTTCATCTGTCGACGCTGTAAAAGCCTCATTTGACACCCCCCACACCTGTGTAAAGATTGGGGCCCCAGCAGTCCCCCATTTCGGTAAGCTGCTTACACTACTTAAAGCGCGGCTGAACAAGATGGCAAATTGAGCTCCTTGGAAATCTGGGCTATCAATACCTTTTATTGGTGAAAGAAAGTACCTAAAAGCAAGCAGCTCAAATCAAATGTCAGGCCATTTTATATTGTACGTGGCTTAAGATTTAACTTGTAAGCCCAAATTTACTCTTTTTCACGCAATATAGCCTCTTTCATAGCTGAATCAATAACTGGAAACTGCGTCAATCATCGTCAATAAATCGATGTGCGCATGCAGCTTGACTTGCGTAATATTAGATTTGTTTCAAGATTCTTGGTTTTCTGCGAAAGTTCTGGAAAGCTCATCGGCAATGATAGACTCAGGCACTTAGTATTTATCGCATATTTCATCTCGCATACAGTAAATTGGTCTTACCTAAATCACTCAGGTTGATGCTGCGGTTTTGCATTTTGATAAGAAAATATGGGCAGCTTACATTAATTTGCGGTGCACTTCATCACTAGCAAAGACACTATAACGTAACGTAACAATCTTGCACACGCTGTGACTTAAAGCTGGATTGTGAGCTGAAATTAGGACATTTTGATTGGTCGTTTTCTCACCTGCTTCCAAATTTGAGTTTCGTGGTGTTTTTGTTCCTAGCGCGTCGTATGAATAATTTCTTTAGGAGAAATATTTCTAGTTCCTTACGTGGTTTTCGAAGGCTTTATTCTTTAAATATATTCTGCACAGACGAAAGGCCTAGCTGTAAGAAATAGTATGTTTTGTATCATATGGGTGATCAAATGTTGCATGTAGATATTTGTTGGTATTTGTGGGCTTGATGAAAAGGTCGGTGACTAGGGTAGTGCTATGCTCTATAACCGTAACATTTAATTAGTTGGTATTTGTAAAAGACAAGGAGAAAAAGTACGCCAATTTTATTCATAGCTCTTTAAGACCAAGAAAAGATGGACATTTATAGCCACCTAACCAGTAAATTATCCCTAAAATCGAAGATCACTTTTTCCTTAAGTTATATACATCAATAAACAGTGGTGAAAGGGAAAAGTAAATATCCACGAATACCACAGATTTTACGACCCATTAGAGAGCAAATAAAATTTTTTGGATGACGTCACAGGAAAGGATAGATTCTTCTATTTGTGGATTTCTGTAGGAATGAAGCATTATATAACAAATCATCGTTTTTTAATGGATCATTGATCGATCTATCGATCTTGTGATTTATAATTTTTGAACCTGGTCCGAAAGGTGCAGTCGTGATTCCAACATATTGGAACTAACAAGTCTTACATTTCAATAAGTATGCCACTCCCTTTGAGTTACAATCTAGTGAAACACAGCGTATTTGGTAGACTCGAGAATTTTGACTGCTTTCAAAGTCTGAGCTAGAGATGATGTCATTCTACAAATCGTAGTTTTTCCTTTCCATAGAACTCAATAAACATGAAGTGCGTACGGCGCTGGCGGGGATCGAACCCAGGATCTCCCACACCAAAAACAAAGCCTTTACCATTGCACTAAATAGTGCAATAGTAAAGTCGACAATCCGGGAAGTCGATGCCGAATTCTCACCACCACCAGCAACCTAATTTTTTGTTTCGCTATTAGCTTCATCAGTGCCAATTTCATATATATAAGTACATATATTAGTTACTGTATGTGTTATATGCCACTAAGCAAATGGGAAAAGTCATTGTATCTTTCATATATTTATTAGAGTACATGATATGTATATATATATATAAATATATATATATATATATACACGTATGCAATTACAGATTATAATTGCCAACAATTAGTGTTGTTACCTTTCCCGGAGTGCTCGGTACAACAAAGTACCGTATCATGATTCTCCACACTTGTTCAGCAATAAGAGACAAAATAGACATTAAGCTGATACATAAATCATACATACATACACACATACATTGAAAATCAAGGGAATGCAGTGAAGAAATTTGATATTTGAGTTATAACATAAACTACATATAGTGTCAGTTAGCCTTGCAAAAATGTTTGGGTTTTCTGTTATCCATTAACCTATCAGTCGTGATACTCAGTGCATTGATATGATCAATACTATATGCTCAGCAAACAATGTCACCTTAAATACACAGAAAAAGAATCCTTCCATGCGTTTTAAAAGTGCAACTGAACCTTTGTTTTCCAATCACTCTGTAATAAGGAAAACATTATTTTGCGAAGATTCCAATAAATTGACAAAACGAAAGAGGTGATGGCTGTTAGAAGGACCCGTTACTTCGAATAAGGACTCGTTACTCCGAGTGACGAACAGAACTGACTTTGTGGGCTCTTAAGGAGCCCTCAAGCTATCAGCAGGCCTTGTTCATATCCTGTGTGGTGGGAAATAACCTTTCTCTTTAAGAAATATGGATGTTGAAGAGCCGATTTAGAGGTATAACCAGGTTACAGTGTTAACAGTAGCATCGTTTTCTTAAAATAGATATTTTAAGAGGTTTTTCCCAGCGTAGCAATTGCATTAGCTACTTTCTTAAGAAAATATGATACATATCATATCAAAAGCCCTGGCAGTCTTCTTATTTTGTAAAGATGAAGCTCACAAGGTCACATGCGCCAAAAAAAGTCTATAAATGCAATCGTAGATCCTTTACAATTATGTAACTTTATTCAAATTGCTTAAAAATCAATAAGAAACCCACCGGAGTTTGTTAGCCTGAAGAGAACTGAAAGGTTTACTGGACCTAACTAATCATAGATGATAAAATATTCAGCGAAAATTAAAATGTGGCGCTTCAAGGGGGGAGGGGCGTTTGTTTGCAAAGTGAGCCAATTCTAATTATTGCAACGAAACTAAAAATTCAATCCTTTTCTAGTTTCGTACATCCATATTCTAAACCAATAATCAGTAACAACATTCAAAAGCTATGAATACTGCCAATAATAAAACCTGTGTGTTTGAGGTACATTAAACTTTAAGAATATAACCCAATGCTAAATTAACTTTAGTCGTTCTTGTTAAAATTCCTTACCACGGATCCAACAGGGCTTTTTTCCCGCCAATCACAAGTATCCTCATCAGACCTTTTACTCTTATGGCCGTCTGTTTGGCACTTGCCTTTTGTTGGAATAGGGTATATTTTAAACCTAACGTTGCTTTTAACAAGCTAAGTAGGACCTAACATTAATTGCAAGTATTAAATGAAGATTGGGATACTAATCTTACTTAAGGTAGTTCATCTATGAAAACTATAAAAAACTCTTTTCTTTCCTAAATAATTCTTCTTCTTGACCTGCGCCTTGGTCCTCCAGTACGTCGGAGATCAAAATTTTACAATCTTTTTTTTGGTTTTGTTTACTTTCGTCACTAAACATTTTATGTACTTGCAGCCTGTTTCTAACAGATGACACTGAATTTAATCTGTAAGCAGGTAATGAAGGCATCTATTGCTTACTAGGGTTGGCCGGATTTACTTGGTAAGTTAAGTTTAAAATCTTCAATCTTTTTGTGCTTTTTGTATGCCATGCTGTGGCGTTGCTACAATTTTAGTAATTTGTGGTCAATATATTTCTATCGCAATTGATGATTCTTGCTTCTTGCTTTAAATTTATGGCATACAATGAAAACAATAAGAAACATATATTTCCTACCCCGTAGAAGCGGCTTCATAGCAGGTATATTACAAAGAGTTGTTTGGTACGTTTTGGTCTTTGGCTTGTACAGGTCCCAATGTCACGATGTCAGTAACTCTATATCGTTGAGATGATAACCGTTCAGATTATTAGAGAACATATTTTCCTACTTTTCGATTGCAAAATATAATTCGTCTTCCTTTCTGCAATAAACAGCAAGGCTCAGTGAAATATGTTGTTACTTCGTTTTCTTATTCCGTTTATAAATACACAAAAAAAGGTTTTTAGAATACCAAGAATTATCGGCTTCATAGTATCTGAAAGCCTTTTCGACAGCACTCGTCAGAGATACATGTTGTGCTAAATTGAAAATACCGAAAACTAATTTTAATTTGATTCAATCAACTATTGAAATTGCTCTCAATATTTTCTTCAATTTTCTTCAATGTATAACTTCGTGAGTTTAAATAATGAATCATGGGATTAAGCTCTTTGATCTCTCCGTTAAAATTGAAAATTATGAATGGAACGTTTATTAAAAGGGTATTTTAGTTCACCTTTGAGCTTACTACGGCAACAAGAACTTCCACAATATTAAAATTTCTACTTGAAGAGAATCATATTAAAGGTACAGGGACAACATTTCTTTACAGTTGCCCCAATTTTTCTCTAAGCATCAATTTACTTCGACTGTTTTGAATCGATATTCTTTCAGAGAGGAGTGCAGATACTAATGCAATTGGATCATTGCCAGGTATAATGAAACCTTTCTAGCTTTGTACTGGTATTATCATTCTCAACAGGTATTTTAGTGATAGGGCAAATATGATCTTCTCTTAGCAAGTTTTAAGGTGAAGAATGTCGAAGTAAATTTAGTTTTTCTCTATTAATTTTCGTTTCAGCTGTCCAGAATCACGAAATGGGTTTGAAGTGCCAGTTTTCTGACAGTCTTCAGTTTCAATGAGTTACTAATTATTAAAATACAATCAACAAAAATAAACACTAATGACAGTACAATCTGGTTATAATGTACTCGGGTAAAAAATATCTGTGATATCATGTAATGAAAAGTCCGTTTTTGCAAAAAGTTAAAATCTTTAAAATATCCCGTTTGCAAAGTACTTATTTATTATTTCCTATTTGTTTCAACACAATCCTTTTTTACCCACAGATACTTCCTTTAATTATATTGTAATTTAAGAGTTTTCTTTAATTATCTACTTTGCATGTCTGATATAAGAATCAGACACCTTGGCTATATATTTTAAGAATAGCTGTCTTAAGTAAACAAAGGGGCTGCTAATTACCGTGGGAGAAACTTATTCGAGTCTTCATTTCTGTATGTCTCAATAAAGGGTGGATTATGAAAATGTGCATAATGAGTAGAAAAAGTAATAATAAAGGATTTAATCAAAGTATTTTGCATTTCTTGATCACTGCAAAAATGTACAGCTCGTTAGTGCGTTATTTTTCCTATATATGTTCAGAATTTGCAACGAGGGAAAAGTAAAGATTACATCGTGGAGATAATGGTAGAGATAATAGTGAAGGTCAACAATTCTCAAGAAAAATAATATTTTTTCTTTAAAACTTAGGTTTGCTAGTTTGTTGTCAGCAATGAATATGTTTATTTAAAGTAACAGTTGAGATGTTTATTTTAGTACGTGCAAAAGACATGTATGTTATGACAAGTATGTTAACAGAAGAGAATGGTGCTGCTATGAGTACTGCATTTTGACTGGTTCCGTGATTGCTTTAATGTTTTTAAAATTTACACTTCATACAGATCATAGAATGAGATTTAGAAATTTGTAGATGTTTAAAAAGTTTATCTATCTAGTCTATCCACAAATTAGAAAGACAGTCGAGAAAATACTAAGCTACTAAAAATCCTGAAATCTCAAAAATCTTTAAATTATTGTATATATACGTTGATCTCAATACAAATTTGGTGGCTGATACAGTGCCAGGGTTAACGTTTGTTAACATTACACGTAAACTTGGAAAACATCATCTCCTCTTATTTGATATCTCTTATCAGTTTAGTGTAGCCGTATTGAAATGGTAAGTAGATGCGGTTGCAAATAACCTACTTTAGTAAGACATTTTTACGTTTTCTATGTCATATCGGGGCTCCGAAGCTTGCTTTTGATTACAAAACCCTAACCTGCAGGTAAAGTAAACGGAATGAAGCAAACAATAGTAGCTGTTTTATTACATATTATCTCCTTAAGAATACAAGAGAACATGTTTTTACTATAGGAGCCGCTCGATACTTTGTGGCAGCATGTCATCGTGAAAGTATTGTATTTAGTGCCTGATTGACTTTATCCCCTGTCCCTACAATTCTAAGTGACAAAGTTCGTCAATAGGAATAGATTGCAAAATTAATAGTCGCTATTTTAATGCTTTATTGCTCTATTACATGTAACCTACCCTCTTAGATATACAAGAAAGCAAGTTAAGAAAGTTTCTATTAATAATGCAAATGTGAACGGACTTCTCGACCCTTCGTTCAGTCCATGCAGTTATTAGCAAGTAAGTTAAAGTTTATGCAAAATAACAAGAACATGCCTTTGTAGCTGTTTCATAGCTTATGACATCGGAAAGATTCTCTCCAAAATTTAATAGATACTCTATTACTTGTATCACTACTTTTTATATATACAGTTACAAGATAGTGTTTGACTGTCTTTTTCTTGTGCCTGTATGGTTGCGAGTGCTAAAATTTAAGCAGGTACAAAATGAAGACAATCCAGCAGATGTTTTAGAAGCTAATTGCTTGTTATTCTCTTAGACGCACAAGGGAGCGGCTCCTTCCACAACTTAG
>JAAAKL020007601.1:0-16722 GCA_010016065.2 Carybdea cf. marsupialis auct. non (Linnaeus, 1758) | reverse complement strand
AGGATACACAAAGGAAAGAATAAAACTTATACCTAGACATCAGTAAAAATAGCCAATCATGAACATACATGGTTTCGCTCTGTTATTCTATTCCCATTACGATATTTCTAATTCGTGAAAATTAGTACTCAGAAGGTTAAGCCACTCAGACAATTCAGATAAAGTCATTTCATTCTCGAGATATCATGAATGGACATCATTTACGTGAATGAAATTGTCTTATCACCGACAAGTGATCCTTGCTACATGAGTATGAATAAACGGAGAAATTTTAGGTAGTAGTTACCCTTACGGATGATAGAGAAGCCTTTCTTACAAGCCGTATGTGGTTTACTTATACAGTAGCTAGTTAAATAGGAACGGTCTGCCGAATTTGCCAGTTCAGTATTTAATGGAAAACCAACATAGTTACTAATGTTTCAAGTATTTCATCTAAAGTTCCTTTTACAAGTGTTTAATATTACCATCCTCTCAATACCTTACCACCTAAGTGATACAACGTAAGGGTAACACCATAAGCACCACCTGCTGAAATATCAAACGGTGCCATGCAGAGTTTTCAGCTTTAAGCTCCCTGACATTTCAAGGCTCTATTTTTATTGTTTTCATTGCTTCTCCATTAATCGTGAATAAACATTACGAGGGAAGAACAAGTTTTCAAAATTATCCACAGCTGTATGAGATCTATTTGTGATTTAAAACATTGATGAGATATATTTCCATCACCACCACCACCACTACCACTACTACGACTACTTCTACTACTATAACTACTACTACTACTATTACTACTACTATTACTACTACTACTGCTACTACTACTACTACTACTACTACTACTACTACTACTACTGCCGCAACTGCAAAGTATAAAGCAGTACATTTGCATGATACCCCGTTTGTGTCAGGAACATTCAAAGACGTCCTACGACCTACATTTTAGCCTGAGCTTCGATCTTCCGTTATGTTATTTATTGGTCAATTTCGCTAGGGGATGTGGGTACAATCATCCACAGCGCTAGCGTCTTATTTCCTATCATGAGCATGCCTAAATTTAATACCTTGGTACATAGGAGTACAACGAATGTCTCCTGAAGGATATTACAGACGAACCAATACTCCAACCTTTGAAAAATCATGTACTCCGGAAACTACTACTAGCTGGGTTATTAACTACCCCATCCCTCACTACACTGTAACAGCAACTGGCTGTAGCAGCTTCAACTTCAGCGTAATTAGGAACTTAAAACAAGGTTTTATTCGGTAGTCATTTTCTCTTTTCCGGTATCTAGTTTCCCGCATTTCTTGATGAGCAATATCAAGAAAGCATAGTATGTGGCCAGTCAGGCGAAATCATCTCATTTCTCGACTTCTCCAAAGCACATGGCTATTCTGAAAGATGAGGAGGGTTGGGTACGATGCTATTGATCCCATCCCGTCAAACATCCGACAACAGCTCTCAACTTACAACAGTAGATAATAACAATCTGTGGAACATCTATGTAGCAGCCCTGTGAACTCATTTCTGATTGTCTCATCGTCTTGCTTGATCAAACGACACTTTCAGAATGCGAACTATCTTTACATAAGAGACACAATGGTAGTTCTATACTATACTGCCTAGCATATTTGATTCGACATAGATTATTTACTACTAAAAAGGATCTTGCAAAAGGATTTCGCAGCTGTTAACTTACGAGTTATTCCCCTGTTTGTTTTGACAGTCTTGTCAAAAACTAAAAATTTGAAGTTACATTGACATTACGTAGTTTTGTGTCTGCTAATATGGTCGGCTGTAAATTATCTATATTGTAGCTTCTAGTTCAAAGGTTTTTCCTCTAACGAAGATAAAATAACAGGTGCCTTTGTCACAACAACTGCTAAATGAGTGTGCATTAAGCGGTTTTAGACAGAAGTCTTTCAATTTATGCTGTGTTAGCCTTTAGGGGGGACATAAATACGTGCTAGGTCACGCCAAATGTGTTAAGGCATCTTACTATTACTCAAAACGACAGTAAATTGCAATCAGTTTTTAATTTTTAAGTCCTCTTTCTTCTTTCCTGTAATTAGTCTTTTCAGTTGATGATAACATTTTCCCTTTCTATTTGTCAGCAGTATATCATCTATGGGCCATTCCACCGTCTCAAAATGGTAAGGTTTTGATAGAGCAGTAGAGTAGCACAATGCATGCCGTTGAAGAAGTGGGAGACGCAACCCTCTCCAGGCCCTCCTTCTCCCGACCGAATGTAACCACTGAGTGTAGCGTACTTCTCTACCATGACAAATCCTGTTTCTTAGTGTCTCGTATCCATCATTTCCATGATGTTGGCAGCGAAGGGCTCACAATATCCATTCTCAAGAATGCGTCTTCTTTTCTTAATTGTCATCGTCTCAAAATGATCATGAATAGCAGCAATGCAATATTTTAATTGGTTCTTTTAGTTGAAGATATTTTAATATTTCTTTCTTCTTAACTTGAGTAAGTGTTAGATAAAGAAAGCGGATCGCTAATTCCCTATCTTCTGGCACTGATTCTCAGGATAGATAACGTACTACTCAAAATAAGAACACCAGCATTCCTTGTCAGCGATCTATCGCACTCTGATTTATTCGAAAAAACACTCTGATTTTTACACTCTTGATTGTCCCTATTGATCTGAAATTTATTACAATATTCTCGACTATATATACCACCAAAATTGTATTAGTTATATTTATCGTCCAATCAGAAACTTACAATTCATCTACAAATTATCTTAAACACACCTCGTTTACATCAATACGTGGTGGGTATCGGAAACATTAAAATGCTTTACCCACTCACCTGGTTACGTATCATTACCATACTTTACATGCTGACGTAACAGCTTGAATACGAATAATCTTAAGACCCTAGAAACGTCCCGTTGGCATCGCATTAGTGTGATGACGCATGGTAGAATTGCGGCGTTTCCCCAACAGTAAGTACTGAAAACACTGAGTAAGCATTATCTTTTACAGATTCAACTATTTGATTATTAGCTTATCAATATCTTCCTTGAATATAACACAACATTTGTCTTTGATCTTTAAACTATCACTAGGATTATCTCTGAGTAATTTGTCATCGGTCCTTGTGTTGCTTTAGCTTAAATCACTTTAAATAATTGCTAAATCTATCTTCCGATGCAATTGTTACAGCTCCCACCTCTCTATAAAATAGTCATTAAGATGTAGATGTTATTCGCCCCGTACTTTCTGAGAGACAACCATCCCTAACTCCTGATTTTATCTATGCTTATCACTATGATTCTAATACTGCAGTCTTCATTCTTTTCAGGTAGGTACCAGTCGTGGGGTCTACTTTTTAGCTGATAATTGTGTTAACAACATTAGGTACTCTGCCTATTATTGGTACCAAAAGGTTTGTATAACGTTCACACGGTACAACAAGAAACAAAGGCGCCAAAAAATGGCTCTCAAGTTGCCGTTATCATTTAACAACTGTATGATCCTGAGGATAATACGTGTTTATAATCCGTTTAACTTGCTAGCATTCTACCTCTGATCCATACTAATAATGCTAATACCACTGCCTAATAGCACACACACATAATGTTGTAAGTATACATGTTTATGTAATTTTCAGTAAGATACAGCCTACCACGTCATACTAGATTATCAGAATTGATCCTTTTTGACAGACAAAAATGCATTTTGGAGTTTTGGAAAATCGTCCTAGCAGCTAAAAGATTCTTTAAAATGGATTCTAAGACAGGGCATTTAGAAGTCTTCCTAAACTTTGCAAGGTATGGCAGAGCCCTCCTACAATTTAGGATAGGTGTAATGAAACATTTGCAAAACACTTTCCCATAAATGGGATTCAATACATTTATAATTGGACATGAAAGTGTGCTTCGAACCCGACAAGACGAGAGCGTATCTTAAGGAGATTGAAGATCTTTCTAAGATTCTTCTTGGTAAGGAAAGGATGTAATAAACCTTGAAACACTTGACGAAGTTTATGGAAACGGCCACAGTCTGATTCTTTGTTGAGAAATACTTTCTGACAGAGCTACAGCAAAGTTATTTGCATTGGAGGATTTGAAGATACTCACGCTTCTGCTTCAGATGGAAGGAGATCTCGAATTCAGAGGTATGATCTCAGAAGTCACCAATGTTGCATGCATGCTGTTCACCCTACCGGTGTCAGGTCGTAGAGCGGTCTTTTTACGAACTCAGACATCTAAAAACACATCTTAGGTCGGGAAGGAGCCAGCCAAGAGCTCTTGAGTGCACTTGTAGTGAATGTAGTTGCTTTTCTCATAAACGAATATGTGTTACGTTTCTAGATTTTTTCGTTTGAAAATTACTTAATCACTTTCTTTTTGCCCGTATCATAAGCTTACCCCGAGAAGGCATTGTGCCGCATCCGTACGGCAAAATTAACTGCAAAACAAACAGATAAGGCAAAACAGAATTATTATTCTACACATTTTCGACGTTTGTATCTTTCTATTAATATCTCTGTTGATCATCTTCCATAGAATGTGTCATGTATTTTAACCATAAAAGGTTAACGTATTGATAAAGCACCCTTGGTTTTTACGCTGTTGTTCTCCTGTAACATAAAAGATTGCAAGTTTAGGATTTCAAACTGTTAAGCACATGTGCTAAACGCAAGTTAATGACTAGAATAAAATATTTTCGTCAAATTAAAACCACAATTCGTGTTTAACCTTTTTAATCATGTAAGTACAAACACTTATATTTCGTCCAATCGTTAAACAAATGAGGTCATTAACTAAACTACTCTGTTAGCTGAATTGTCTCCAAATCGAACAGACGCTGTTCATTAAGATCAATGTGGCTTGTAGGTCAAGCTGGGCAAGTTCGTAGTTTGAGTCACTTCATTATCACAGCTATACAAAAAAAATTTCTAAGCAAGAAGCAGTTGTTTAGAATAGTGGTCCACAACTTTGGCTCCTCACCCCCATTATGGACCATTAAATGATATTTTTCAAATCATATCTCTTTCATAGGGGCTGTGGGGGGCAAGGAACATAAAAGGTTTCGTACTACTGCTAGAAATATAGCTGAAAGGTGCACAATTACAAACTGTAAGGGAGAATGATGATGGCAGAAGTGATGTTGAAATTTAACGAAGAATAGGGAAAGCAAAGGAAGCATTTTCGAAGAAGAAATAATTTATCAAGGATAATTATGATTGGAGACATTGAAGACAGATCTGAGCCGCTACTTAGTTTTGATGCTGCGCAGGATGGACGTTGAGTTCTAATACGAGAAGAAGAATAGCAGTTTTTTAGATAGCACTAGAGAAGGATAATGAAGCTCCTCTGAACAGAAAGAAAAACCAACAATGAAGTATTAAGAATGGTGGGAGAAGAGAGAAAACTTTCGGGAAAGGTAGTAAAGTGGAAAGTGGCATGTGCGGGCCATGTTTTAAGAGGACTAGGTTATGAACTGTTTCTAACAGTTGCTGAGGGTAAGGTGGCAACGGGCAACGGGGAGACCGAAGAGATTGTGGCTGGATGATGTAAAGAAATGGTCAGATGCAGATAACTATGGGACTCAGCACGAATTAGTAATATTTGGAGGGCAAATATAAGCACTTTCGGATCGAAAAAGTCACATAGATAGGTAAACGAGAGATCATTTTATACAATGTTAATCTGATGCATCATCGTATTTCCATTTTAAATTTTTGCACATGCCCTTTCGGTTATCATGAGTAAGAATGAAGTGATAAATACGTATGGACAAACTGTTTTGGGATGAAATCATAAGACGGCAAATTGTGTCCAGTTGTACAATAGGTCTCCAGCTCAGATTCATATTGGGGCCATGTCTACGGAACTCTACCACGACTTTGGCTTCCCATTAAGCAAAAAACGTCTTTTCAATATTAAGCACATACGCACATGTGTGCATCAAAGTGGCCCTGAAACCCATCCCGGGAAATGCACCACTTTAATGTGGTCATAAAATTTACGCTGTAATTACCACCCAAGACTCCCCTTCGCCGCTCTATGTCTACATTCATACTTCTTTCTGAGTTTTACTAAAAGTGGCAAGTTCCTAAAATATCTGAAACACTATAACATGATGATCAAGCAATGCTAATGCTGCTTTCATGCAAGTTCTGTATGAATTGTGACATTTCTTCACCTGTTACAGCAAGGGAAATGACGGCGTATACATTTTCAGTGTTTAAAAAATTGGGCCGATTTGTGGTTCCCTGGTTGCTGTACCAGATAAAATGAACTATAAGTCACCGGAGTACAAACAATTAGCAATAGAGTAGAAATCCTGAGAGTATTGTGGAAAGCAAAGAAAACCGGCATCAAGGTGGTGGAGCCTTCATGTCTAAAATTGATAATTTACTTCAATTGTGTTGCTCCCGGTGCTTGATGAGTGTTGACGAATGGCCGACGGTATTCCACTTTTACGAAGGTGTAGATGATAAGCTTATATTTTATGATAAAGAGCCCATATCCCAGAATCAAAAAGAGACTAACATAATATACGTCAATTTGCACAACAATCCATCGCGTTATGACCGGAAGTTTGCGTAACTAATGTTGTACAGTGTCCATTTTAATACTAAGCAGAATGATGACTTCTGAACTTCATATTTTCTGATTCTTCAATTTACTGTCCTCGGGCGAATTCGCTAAACGCAAGTTGCTAACAAGCAGTTCTAAAATCAAAAGAAATGATGGAGTTTTTTCCCTAGGTTTTCATCTCTTGATCTTGCTAGTTGTGTTCGTTCTACTTTTCCTCCAATCCTAATGACTGGTAGATATTTGATTAATATTCCCTCGTAGTCCATTAACTATATGTATTAGTTTATTCCGTAATCAGTTCTGTTTAATGAGAGGAGTCTGAATTATCAAGAATGGGTTTGATAGGAGACAGTAATTACACGAGATTCTCGGGGAGAGACGCACGGAATTGGATATTTAGAATCGCGTGCAAGATAAGAATTATAAAACATAATAAGATATAGGAGATTGAGGAAGGGGTGAGGTTTTGATACAGTGAGAAATAAAATTTAGTAAACATCCTTATAAAGCAACGGGCTCAAACGTAACGGTGCTGGCTAGGATGAACTTCGAAGATTGTCTTGAATTAGTTCGCTCCACCCATGTATTACCAGCATGGGCCGAAATATAGTTTGAAGATCAATTTGTAAACTACGAAAAGAACATTAAAACCTGTTATTGAGAAGCAATAGGCTCAAACTTTTGACTAAGAAAAGAGATTCCTGAATGTTTAACGTGGTCATGAGAAGCAATCCTACGCATTTGTAACTGTGCATGCGGTGAACAACTTCTGCATCTCGAAAAGTAAAAAGTTTGCAACTTTGATTTGTTTAAACTAAATACGCTCTCTCCTTCGTGTATAACGTTCGGTTCCCTTCGTTTTCAACACCACACTATATTTTGTACTTTATCTGCTAGTTCTGTTTGGCTGTTTAAGAATCCTGCTTCTCAGTCCTGTGCGTTTGTTATCATATCCGTCCAGAATCGTTTACACCAAGAATGATATGAGAGAAGGAGAAGAAGAATCAGTTAGACATCCAGTAAATTTTCTTGATTGAGTGAGTCAGAGAATGAGTGAGAGGATATGTGATAGAATGAGTAAGAGAGTGAGTGAGAGAATCATTGAGGGAATGAGCGAGATAATGAGTGAAGGAGAGGATGAGTGAGATAATGAGTGAGTGAGTGAGTGAGATAATGAGTGAGTGAGTGAGTGAGTGAGTGAGTGAGTAAGTAAGTGAGAGAATGAGTGAGAGAATGAGTGAGAGGATATGTGAGAGAATGAGTGATAGAATGAGTGAGAGAATCAGTGAGAGAATCAGTGAGAGAATGAGTGAGAGGATATGTGAGAGAATGAGTGAGAGGGTGTGTGAGAGACTGAGTGATAGAATGACTGAGAGAATGAGTGAGAGAGTGATTGAGAGGATATGTGAGAGAATGAGTAAGAGAATGAGTGAGAGAATGAGTGAAAGAATCAGTGAGGGAATGAGTGAGATAGTGAGTGAAGGCGAGGATGAGAGAATGAGTGTTTGAGTGAAAGAGAAAATGAGTGAGAGGACATATGAGAGAATGATTGAGAGAATGAGTGAGAGGATATGTGAGAGAATGAGGGATAGAATGAGTGAGAGAATGAGTGAGAGGATATGTGAGAGAATGAGTGATAGAATGAGTGAGAGGGTATGTGAGAGGATGAGTAATAGAATGAGTGAGAGAATCAGTGAGGGAATGAGCGAGATAATGAGGGAAGGAGAGAATGTGTGAGGAAATGAGTTTGAGAATGAGTGAGGAAATGAGTTTGAGAATGAGTGAGGAAATGAGTTAGAGAATGAGTGAGGAAGTAAGTGAGGGAATGATCAAGGAATGAGCGAGGGAATGAGCGAATGAATGAGTGAGGGAATGAGTTAGAGAATGATTAAGGGAGTGAGCTACTGCACAGGAAAACAAGAGATTACGTGAATGGATAAGCTACTGAGTATTTGTGAAATGCGACCGACCGAACCTTTTAATAAGAGAAGTAGGTGATGTTACGAAAGAGTGACGGAATATTTACAAGAGTAAACACATATTGATGTATTTCTGAACGAACGTAATTAACCACACCTTCCAAAAACACAGATTTAAAATACACCACGCCTTTTCAAATGTCAGACTTAATAAACCACGCCTTCCAAGGTTAGGCTTGCTTTACAATTCGACTACATTTTGCATTGTTATATGCATTCTCATCTCTTTAATCATGACTTTTGGTGTCCAACATTTAATTAATAACAGTACGCCTCGTATCCTCTTTTCGTCAACACTACGTAAGAGAAGAATTGATAAAAAATTAGTTTCCTCCTCTATCCCCTTTTTTATCAAAGTCCTTTCGATTTGCTCTATGATGGAAAGACATTAAAGTACCTTAATAAATACAGCAGATGCTTCGTGCATTCCATCCGCTGCTTCCAAACGTCAAATCTCAAAGCATTTCTATGTTAAACTTCAATTTTTGACCTTGACTGATTCTCTTAGAAATCGTTTACATCCAATGTGGTTCCAATGCTTACGATTAGAAGCTGCACTACATTTTTAATGCTGTTTTATTCCCATTTGAAAATAGAGAGAGCTTTACGTAGTCTTAGTTCCTTAAATCCAGATAAGTCTCGTCTTGATCCTTTCCATAGACGGGATAGACTTAACTCTATTGATGACAACGCGTTTGTTTACCAATACTGATCCACCGCCTTAGTTAGCAGTGCTTGCATACAAAGCCGATTTCTTCAGCTGTTTTGAGAGAAAATCTGCGCATATTGTGTGATGCAGAGTTCACTGAACGCACACCCTCTTTGAGAACCGCAAGTGTTGTATATACCAGGGGGGCCAATATCAATGTCATCTCTTGGTTCTTGTGTTAATGCCGTAAACCCATACTACAACAAAAACTGCTCAAAATCTGATCTATGAATATGGCTGCCGCTTGGTCCTTCCCTAATATGAAGCATTAAGAATATCTGCATAAATGAAGTCCGCTGGACATATCATGCTTCTTGTAGCAACTCACTTCATTGCAATGAACTTGAAGACAGCCGATTTTCTATCTTTGAAATGCCTTAGTTCTTGAGATATGGCCAATATCTTACCCCCTGACCTTCTTGTGCAACGTCAGCACCGTGAAGAGCAATTTAGATAAACTACGAAACATACAGAAGTACATTAAACCATAACAACATGACAAAGTGTATCGTAGTTGGGGTAGCGAGTGGAGGACAATTTCCGTAGTAAGTGGGTGACCTTTTAGAAATTCCACGGACATGCATAGTTTTCATTCATTCAATCGACACCACACATCAGGAACATGTTTACTGTTATATAGATAGAGTACTATAGCTTTAAATTTAGAGTAAATAATAGACAGGTATCTCTTAACTCGCTCAATACTTTCGATATTAATGACCGCTTTTTGACGTTTCCTTGTTGGACGAGAACTCCACGGTAGAGTGGTAAGGTGCTTCGTCAGTAGTTTTTGGTTCAAATGCCAGTGGCATTGTTGGACTAATGGGTGGTTTGGAATTGGAACTACGGTATTGTGCCGTTAGGGTAAAATCATAGTGTCCCTCGTATCTCCTGGAGTCTTTATTCCTCCTTTTTCTAATCTTTAAAACAACACTTGTTGACATTGTTCTCAATACCGGAGTTATTTTCCGTTGGTTTTCCTAAGTGTCTGTCATTTAGTTGTGAGGGTAACCTTGGAATCATATATTCACTATTGAAGATGGTGCCTCGTGAATATAGAAGTGCTAGATAGAGACTAAAATTCCTGTTTAGTTTTCATGAAACCTAGAATATGACAAAGAAGCTAGATTGTGGGAAATGGACCTTTTCATAATAAGAGCGCAGTTCAACAATTTAGTCCTCAACTCTTGTGTAATATTGTGTTGCAGCATTGATCTATGTGTTATAAGGTTCGAAATGGATTTCATTTTTGCCGTTTATTAATGATTTACAAAGAGCTTTTTCGTTTCCATTTTCTCAAACGTTGTACTTGGCTCAGGTGACCTTTCATGAGAAGAACACCCTCTGATCTTTATTTCCACAACGAGAGCGTGAGCCTCAGAGAGTGAGAAAAGACGAACTGCCTCTAAAGATTCTGTGATTAGGAAGTCGTCTGATGACAAAGCACTTTGAATTGAATGCAATGAAAAAATAACCTACATCCATCAGTGAAGTTGCTCCTAACCTATCTCATAACGTGGAGCACTTTCAGCAATGACAATGATGTTGACTTTATAAACTCCATTAAAACAAATTATTACAATGGAGTCTTTAAAGATCTAATATAAAAAAGATCTGTACCTATCTGTGAAAAACGTAACAGGTGGGCTTTTGTGATTAGCAGCTGCCAGTTTTCACGTCATTACGATATTAGCCAATCACGTTTCTTCCCAGTCGTTTCCTTTCGCCCCCTCTCGTCAATGATTAATAACACTCGGAGTCGTCACTTGACCCAAAAAGAAATAACATCGATTCACCTGTTGGTTACCTGTGTGCACAGAAGTCGCTTTTTAACATTGTTATCCTTTTTTTTCTTATAACATACCAATAATAATGATTCATTGCTTTTATTGGAACAGAAAATAACCTAATATTCCTACTGGGATGTGAAACATGGGGTTGGGGTGGGGGTACCAGGACTGACTATAAAGATAATAAAGACAGTTTCAATTTTTTTTAAAACTTGTCTGTCTTTTTTCTTTTTACGTAGTTACATCATACTGTATTCTGAATGTCTTCGCAAGGGATTATGGGTACAACTACATCAACTGGTGAGTGTCTGAAAACACTGAATATAACAAATAATCATAGTCATAAAAATTAGTAATAACCTAAGGTTGTTGGTTGTTTCCTTTGTGGACCAGGCAGTACAAGGTAAGACCACTTCGGAACAGCTTAAAAGTCTCCTATGGGCAATACAACTCTGTTTTAAGAAGCTCTTAAAAATAATAATGCTACCGGAGTAAAAGGGATATTTCCAAAATTATTTGATTGATCTAAAATTTCATCTTCCAGACGTGTATACTTGGAAAGCAGATAATTTTTTTGCAGAATGCGCAATCTTGAAGAAAGTGTAATTTTTGGATGGAAGATGTGACAATTATCTGAAATAACCTAGGTGTTCTCAGTAATACAAGTGTTTTGAGAAGAGGGGACTCTACCCCCCTCCCCCCAGCCCAGCGCGACAAGGCAATGTCTCATGATATCTGCCCTTGGCGTTCCCCCATCAGAGAGAAGGAGAAAGTGCATCACTATTTCAATTTAATCACAATTACAGCTACTGTCTTGCATCACAGTAATCTCTGATTTGAGAAACTGACATGCTCTAATAATAGTGCTGATCATAATGTGATTGACGAAAAGAGAAGAAAATACCCATATCAATTTATGATAACTGTATATAAGCTTAAACTGATTTATGTCACATGCAAATCTGTATTTCGACCCTGTTTCCAATTTACTTTGTTATACTAACATTCCCTACGTTTCGTTATGGTGATCTGCACATTTTACTGATCTTATTCTTGGCTATTCTGTCTTTAAGATGGAAGTCTGTTAATAAAAACCTCCTACAACACAACATACATCAATATATGGCTCACAATCTTTCTTAGACTACAGGAGAAAAGGGGCACATGTCACATTTTTATATTGTTGGACTTCTTCCCTCCATGCAATGTGGACAAATGACCCTTTTACCCTTTATCTCTATCTTATCATCATCATGGAATATGACTAGTGCCGGTCTATTCTCAATACTGATATAGAAACTGAAAGTATAGGAACTTGTTATTTATTTATATTTATTTAACGAATGTTTACAACAGGATAATCGTCTCAAATATTTACATAATATTTACATGGATAAAATATACGTACGTATCTGTTGTCCCTGAGAGTCCTGTCACATTAAAACAACAGTGACAACAACAAACAACAACAGTAACAACAGTAACAACAAAAGAAAATGTTCCCCACTATAGGAATCATAACTTAAAAGCCCGCTTTTTTCCTGTGGTCTTCAACTGTGTACCTCGTTAAATATAATTTTCTATGTAGCAAGGTAAATGCTAGCTAGCATTTATTGTATGATTTATCTGTTGAGACTCCACGTGTGTAGGCCACTGATCTGATAGTCCTTGGCGATAACGCGGAGCTATCCTCGGCATTTTGGAAAGCCTATGCAATGAAAAAGTTCTTCCTTTGCTGTCAATGTCAATTACAAATACTCGATGACAGGCATGGGCAATCTTTCTCAGGCGGCGAACCGGATCAACAGCTGGTAGAGAAGTTACTGGCCACAACTTAATGACCATTAGTCTGTAATACTTGAAAGCGCCGCTATTTCATCAAGAACAGATTGAATACGAGGACCGACAGATGATCATAATAGTAGAAATAGTAATGTTTAATTGAGATGTATTATTCTTCAACCCTGGGGGCAACAGATCCTTCAAGTCTCCCAGTGACAAGTTCTCCTTGCAAGATAGAAGCGATTTTGGCACCTGCACTACCCAAGACAGCACTCCTCTTCCAGTACAGCCATCGCATTAACCAAAAAATCGTGGAGTAGTAGGTAGCACTTGCTCCTTTAAAATGTCCGCGGGCGAAATAAAAACTAGAAAATTCTCGGCGGGCTTTATTGCAGACACTTTTTCACTTAACTCGCCCGCCTGATTGCGGAGCCTGGAGGGTTGGAGGCTGCCCACCCCTCCTCTATGAAACGGGGTCTCTTCAACGTTCGGTAGTAGCTTCATAATATCAAATCTCATTGGCTTATCGACCAGTTACACGGCATTGGTAAACCTTGCCAACGACTATTGAAGGTTCATTCACTTTATGTGGCGGCACCTGCGACTATAGATGATCTACAACTATTGATAGATTGATATTTGGTTTGTTGGAGGTGGGTTAAGTAGAATGGAGTCCTGGAGAAATTATTCTAAATTTTGTGAGTAGAATATAGAATATCGTTATGAGTTTGAGATACTCTATGGAAAATAATTTCTATGCGAAGACAAAATGGCAGTTGATGTAACATTATTTTTCAAACGTTTTAGGACGAGGAGCAAAAGGTAGAGGCAAGGTGACTTCTGAAGAGGCCGACGACATAGAGAAAGTGCTCCCGCATTGCACAGAAATCCTGTTTGACGACATTGAAGTTGTTGCTCAATTTCTCATAATAATGAACTTCCATACTTACAAGTTTTGCCCACAAGGACCATTTCAAATTTTTCAATTCCCCCCCGCCCCCCCTTTCAAATCTCTTTGTATACCTTAAGTAATTAGTACAAAGACTCGTGGAATTCCTTTCTGTAAGGTAATTTTCTAAGATACAGCATTTGCAAGATTATATGCAGCTTTTTATTATGGACTTGGGCTCAAAACGGACAGAACATGGTCAACTTATTTGCCGGTCTAATGAGTCAAGAGCTGCAGAGGAAAAGGAATGAAACGCTATTTTTTCATAATTGTACCAGAGTGCTCGAAGCAGGTTAGGTATCGTAATTTGCAGCTTATGGTCTAAAAATCCTTGCTAAAGCCAGCTAACATTCTGGTAGACCTTTTCCTGAGTTCTTACTTTGCAGTTTCATTAGACTCAAGGCCAATTCCGGATGTTAATGGTACGATGAACAAAATTATGGCTGATAATTTTAATATTCCGTGATGTTGTGAAGGGACAAATTCACAAATTCGCTAAATGGCCGTCTTAAGAGTCCCTTCCCTGTCTCCCTGTATTCAGCAGATAATGGAGAAGATGCTTTAACAGAAAACCGTTCATTTATTTTGTTGACACCTCCTTTTCGTTCAAGCCGTTGGGTTTAAAAGGCTTCTTTCGAACTCAGCCTCATCAATCAGCGTAACTTCCCAGTTTGATATACCCCTATAGACAGTGCTTAAACAATGCTGAAAGAGCCCACTTCATGGTACACTTTCAGCCTGCCTACCATCTTGGCGATTACTAATAGTGCCGAACTGTGTTTTTTGATGGATGAAAAGTTTCTTTGAAATTGGGTGGTCATGCTGCCATCCGATGGGATTTGACACTCTATGCAGCGAAGAAGGTACATTAGATATTTCAAGTTGCAGAGGACTATATCTGATGTAAAAGAGCGGTGTCCTCATTGTTGGCGTTATTACTGGTGCTCTCAATGATGAAATAACACATATCACGATTCATTCATTTTGCATGTACCATCACCACCACCAAGCTGCAATTATGCATACCAATTTCTTCCATGGATTTAATTCTTCTGAATGAGATTAAAGGCTTTGCAGGAAAACTTGTCTCATGTTCACAACGCCTCTGTCATGCGGGCTGATCCTTGCGGTATCAGACACCTATTTGTTCCTCGGGCTGAACTCGGGTGGTGATATCACCTTCTCCACGTGAGTGGGGTTCTCAAACTTTAGCTAATGGCCCGACGTATTTCAGTCTTCGTTAGGATGCTAAAGACGACGGTAAGGCTCACCCTGATAAAAAATGTTTCAATCATCCTCATATATATTTGAAGACAAAAGAGAAGTTAGAAGCTATATAATCGACCGTTGCTGACAGTATTATATATTGTATTATATACTGTATTATATATATTAAACTTTTATTATATTACATAACATTACATTACTTTACATTATAATATATATAAAAATGTAATTAATTATATATGTGTTTTTTATTTAATGCTAAAGTACCATAGAAGACATTAAGCTGCTCCACAGTACTTTCACAGTATGTAAGTGTGGAAATTGTGAGATCTGATATCTGATTTAAGTGATATGAATACACCATACAATATAATACGCCACAGTTATCTATAGACGAGAGGCACCCAGAGGTGAGGCTTTTCCACAGCTTCATTGTCCAAGTAAAGAAACTGCATCCTAAGATAGACTTAGTACAACGTCAAACAACAACGGCAGGAATATGAAGACATTGAGAGAAACGGTTCATGACAGAGGCAACTGATGGCGTTTTTACAAGTGTGGTGACCTTAGTGGGTTGAATTGTATTTCTTTACAATTGGCACGAAATGTAAGTTACATAAGTATTATTCACAGTTAGAACAAAAAGATGTTTTAAAATCAAATGTCTTATTTGATGGTTTAACACGGTTGGCGAGATCCCTTTTGACCTTAGAGTTTAGCGTGAACAGGAAAACGTCACTGACTTTGAAAAATACTGGATCGAATAAGAAAATTTCATCATGGACAACTTTGAAATTGCTCTTTTTACTTAATCCTACATCGATCACTTTTTAAACTTAAGAATGTAATCTTGTTTTACGTTTTGATAGAAATCGCTATTGCAACAAGGAGTTTAAACGTTGTTTAACTAATAGTCAACTTCCGGTTGCTGTGTAATGTAATATTTTCCAATTTTAAAAATAAAGATGTTTCTTTTAAGCTAAAAAATGAATCAACAAGCATACAAAATATTTATATAAAAATAGCAAATATTCACATTGAAACAACCACAGGTCTACTAGCCCCCTTTCCCTCAGTCTTGGAAATCTTACAACCCATGAACAAAGAGCTACAATTTCGGACTATGAAATATACAAGTTTCCCGAACCCCCGTACCGAAATATTGTTAAGTTTGAAAAAGAGCCTTTTGGAGAGTTGCATGCCAGACTGCCCTGCTGCTAAGCGGACTTGTCTAGAAAACAATTATTACCAGGAATGGACAGCTGGCAATGTGGCAATGTTTTGCGTAATCTTGTTACATTTTCACAGAAATTTAGTAAGAACGTAAGTTCTATTTGTCCAGGATAGTAGGGGAGAGAGTGGACTTTGTACTGGACAAGCAGATTTCACTAGGCACGGCCTACGAGTCATCTTTGGCAGGAAGAGCCAGGTAGTGATGGAGAATGAATGGTGGAAACAAGTATCGTATGATATTCGGAATTTCTTGTCACCTCTCAACCGTGATGGTTGCTCATGAAACGTATGAAACGGAGTAGCTGTTAGAATACTCTATGGAAGATGGGATAGGTTTTCCTACAATCATGGACAATGAAATATGAAAGTTTCCCCAACCCCCGTTCCAAAATATTGTTCAGTTTGAAATTGAGCATTTTGGGCACTTGCATGTCAGACCTCCCTGCTGCTAAGCGGAGAGGTCTTGATAACAAATAATACCATATCT
>JAAAKL020007600.1:0-16723 GCA_010016065.2 Carybdea cf. marsupialis auct. non (Linnaeus, 1758) | reverse complement strand
TGTCCCTGTAGGGTAACAGAAAATGGGCTTGATCAAATATACTGCTGTGTATAAGCGGATGTATATATTGAGTATCATCATTTGTAACAATACAATCTCTGGAGACTCTTCAATTGTTACAAAATGTTTACGCATCAATGTAAATATTACATCCCAAATATTTTGTCGCGTTCAAAATGCTTTCATGACTGCCTCAGTGATTACCTTCCCTTATAAGCCGACACAAGACATCCATAAGCTTGCCAGTGCCCTACAGAATAGCCCTGATGGTATTGAAATGGTAACGCTTCATAGTCGATGCGACAATTATGATGCAACTTTTATTATACAAACTGAGCATACCTATTGGCATTAAACTATTGATTTTAACTGGTAAGGCTGCTTGTACACAACTTTGGTTATCTTGTGGCGCCTTATATCTTCGTAGTTCTGAATTGCTAAATGAGCGAATCTAAGCTATACATTCTGTGCAGAACTAATTTAAAACGAACATTTGGGCACTTTACGGATAAACAAAACAGTCAAAAGACAGGTTAATATGCTATTAAATTTATCATCTCAAGAAACATTATCACATGACCCGATATAAATAACTTTCGTTTCAAGTGATACAAATAGTACAATCCAAGTAAATTGATTAATTTAAAACAAGCTGATGGCAACAATAAGTAATGATAAAAGAAGCCTTTACATTACTTACAAGTAACATAAAGCTGCTATGATATGTCCATTTTACATCTCCAACTCTCTCATCCTTAGCAGGTTCTACCAAGGATGAACAACCGGACGAGCTTCGAGGATGGCTCTCACTCCCACCGTTGAACGAGTGGCAAGCTTATATGTCATTTATCGAAAATTTGATTGGGATATCTGGCTTTCGGTTTAGAAAAGGATTCGCTTCAGCTTTATGCTACATGGCTGTTCTACAGGAACACAATTGGACAAACATTTTTAAACTCTCTGAATCATTATAACACGGAACAGTTTGGATTTACCCGAATTATTATGGAGCAAAACCTTGCCACAAGATGTTTGATAATCGACTTCTCATCATAGAATGACGCCAAATAATACTTGACCACATTTTTTCATTGTTATCATACTATTGACAATATGTAACCAAAGGCGATTTACTCCTATAAATCCGTCAGCAAATGAAAAATACCCTCCTTGATAACCGCACTGAAGGCTAAAATACTTAATGTAAAATTCTGTTTAATCTGCAAACCTGATGTGAGATGCTTGCTTGCATGGGTTGGCAAGAATAATTCTCTCAGGCTGAACACCACAGCCAAGGACCTGCTGCATTTCTGCTTTGCTAGCACAGTCAAATCCAAGTCCAAGCTTTGCCAATAACTTCACAACTGTAGGATCATTGTTGCACTTGATGGCTAAAAAGGTCAAGGTACAAAAATACTAACAACTTTTATACACTCTTTATCACTTTCTTTTATTAGAAGGTGCAATGAGTAATTATTTCCTTTATCATATGCAAGAATAAAAGGAGTGCTTCCTGAAATGAAATAGAACTTAATAAACTCAATTTGGGTAATAACACACTGTCTCAGCAAGTTTAGTGTAATCATATACTTCTGGAATATAAGACAAAAAGTATATGATGATGATAATCATTATCATTAAACTGTTCGGTGTTCTTTCTTTATCTTCTTTATTATTCTTATTCTTTATATAGTTACTTGCTTATGTTGTTGTGGATTTGGGGGTTCTGTTGTGGTTGCAGTTGCTGTTGATGTTTTTCGTTGTAAATTCACTTGGAAATCTCGCTGACCCCAATGAACTAGCTGGGCGACAACAGTGGCTGTTAACAATGGAATCAAATGCATAAATGGCATAGAATTTTTCTTAAAAATCCAAGAAAAAAGTTTCAGTACCCACACATAAAATGAAATAACTATTAAACTTTGTTAGTTAAGTTGGAAAAACATTCATTTATAAACAAAAGGACGTAATTCACGACAAAAAAAAAAGAAAAAAAGGAAAAGAAAAAAAAAGAAGAAAAAAAAGAAAGAAAAAAAAAGAAAAAAAAGAGTGGTTGTGACTGTGCAAGATCCCATCAATCGTTAGTACAAGTCCACAGAGAAGCTTTTGAGTGTTTTCCACGTTTTGTAAACAGTCTTTCTCAAGAGGTCCTATTTTTAGAAAAATTTCCCATGCCTTTCATCATATATCTTTTAAGCAAGTTCTTGTCCTGTCCGAGTTATGCCAATACACTACAACAACACTGCATGCCTTGGCAATACAAAGTATCACATACTAACTGCCTAAACAAAGGAACATTGAAAGAAAATAAAGAAATACAATTTCAGTGTTTTAGACTTGTTGCAACGATTGTTGTCAACAACTTGTTTGAGAAAGAACATACTTGTGACATTGTTTGAACACGAAGGCATGTGGTCAATGAAATTCTACATCTGACAGGAATTCACCATGAGAATAAAGCCAAAAAAGCCAACCAATGCCTGCATGGAATGATAATGGGCTTTGACAATTATCATGCTGCTGAGGGTAATGATTATAAATATGATGACAATGAGGGATTGGATTAAGGATCAAACTCTTTGAAAGCAGGAAAGAGTAGGTAATTAACAATATTGATTTCCACTAGAGTAAATAATCATTTAAGTATAATATTAGCATGCCTACCATAAAATGGCTCGACTCTTGGTAAGCAGTATTCAAACTTCTTGTGTTTTCGCAACACATCCCCAATGTCACAAACAAAAAAAGCATCATCTTTATCCTGAAATAAGGAAAGGGGAAACATTTGTAAAAATTGTCCAAGATATCATCTTCATCAAAATCCATACATCAAAGCTTATACCAAATAAATTCATATCCTTCAATCCTTCAAGCATATCATGGTAGATAATCAAACATCTTCACCCTCCCACAGCATAATTTCATTTCTTCGTGGTATTTTCAGCATAGATTTGGGTACAAAACAAAAAAAATTACTGAAGCACTGAAGGTTTCAAAAATTTTTCTACAAAAATACCTGTGAAAAGGCTACACACACTGAAACATGGGAAAACTAAATAAGTCTGTTTTGTAACCCTAATAAATATCATCCATTAAACACCAAAATATATTGCTTTTTCCCATTCCACAACATGACTGGACAAACTTGTATACAGATTCCAAATTGTATAAGTTCCAATTCCATGTTTTCTCCAGGTTCTTCAGGTTGATGCTACACCTACGTCTCAGTTCTCTTTAATTTCAGTCATGATGCTGGCGACATGTACACCACAAGTGACATGTTTTGGTCACTCATGCGTTGAGCATGAACATGCAAGTTGTACATAAATCATCTTGATAATGGAGTAAATGGCTATACAATTTGATACATGCAGCTTCTGGAGTAGTAAGATGAAAGTACAAAAGCAGTCTTTCAATAGTAATATGCGAAAGGAATACTTTCTGTACTTTTAGATACAAGTCTGGTTAAAATATTAGATGCTGAGAGTTCTGTCACTTCTCAGGAATCTTGATTTAAGTGTTGCAAACCAGTTGACCTTTTTAAAAAGTAAATTTCACATGTCAGCTTTCCAATGAAATTTAGTGAATATTTGTAATTTACCTTTGATTTTGGCTTTGCCTTGCTATAGTTCTGTATATACAGAATGTCAACCTTACATTACTTTTTGCTTCTATAATTTTCTACATTACTGTCATCTCTCAACAAAGGTTCAAAGTAGAATATTTGACCAAACCCACTCAACTTAAAGTGGTGGCTTTCGCAATCTTCTTCCCTGTACTCTGACTTGAGTCGCAATACTACGGTATATTTCACTAGATTACCTTTTCAGGTATGTGCAAGGGTCAGTTGCTTAAACCTGTGGTTCTTCTCATACTAACGAGTTGGGCAAAATGTTTACTAGGATGAATCAGCTGCTTAACACACTAGTCTATCTCCTAAGGAACCATTCAGCAGGAATCATCTCAAATGGCTAGCATGCAAATTTATATGCACAGATACTAGAAAAATAGAGAAATATACCACCAAAATAAAGTGTGTATAATGTTTCTGCTGAAGCGGTTTAAGAATAAGCAACCTTAAGCTGCACTCAGTCCTTCTTCAAATTGATCCATTTGAAAAAAGAGGAATTGAGACAGGGCTGAAATAGAGGCCAATGTTAATGAGGCAAAAGTGATTTGGAACCAAAATGAATCCCAATAGAATAAATGTCAAATGTTGAGGTGAAAATAAATTGGAGCTTGTCACCCAATATTATAGAGATTTAAGTCAGCCAAAGTAGCTCATTTGGTACAAGTATTTTTAGTAGTAGGAGTACTTGAAGGGAGGGTTTATCAGCCTTGCGACCGTTAAAATGTCATTGAGAATATTTTCAATACTGCTATTACCTAATTTAAACACAGGGTTTCAGAAAAATTGAAAAGATGAAAACTCAGACAAAAGAAACAAAACAAAAACAGCTTGAAATTTTACACTTTCTATACCAGTAACCTCATCATTGTAAATAAATTAATTTCATCTATCGTCTAGCTTGAGAAATGTCATCTTCATGTAAGAAGTACATCTTCCTGTCTGATACATCATTCATATCATCAACAAGATTTTATGGCATGTCCAATACTGCACTGTTAATCTGATTAAAACAGTTTTATTCTCTTCCCTCTTCCATGAACTGCTTTAACCAGTACTGTAACATTATGTAACAAAACACTTACTTCTTGGTTTACAAGTATTAACAGTTTTGGAGAAGTTGCTCTAGGTAGGATGATGTTTATGGGTTACTATGACATCATACATTGTGGTTAATTGATTCAAATTAGATGGCAAAGGTTCCTACATTAGTGTATCTAGTTATCCTTTTCTACTTACCTCCACCCTTGGATTCAATAGACAGATTTATCTATTTCCATGCACTGACATTGAGGTCCAAAACTTCCATTGTTAATAAGATGTAGTTTACAGTCAAGCTTATGGTGGCTTTCATCCCTTTCCAAAGAGTGGTGTAACTGGGATATTTATGTTGGGGGCTGTGTGGGCTCAGGGAATTTACATAGCCATGCCAAAATAAGGTCATTGAACAGGCACCACAAGATGCCTGCTCCAATTTCAACATGTTAATATCAATGACATCTACTTGCTCAAGTACAGATTGAAGAAGATGCAAGAGGTTTTGATTTGTACGGAATTTATAAATGTGGTTGAAAGCAATTCTCTCAACTACCTTACTTAGACAGTTCAAGACAGAGATAGGTCGGTAGTTGTCAACATTTTCAGTGCTACCAGCTTTAAATATTGGCACAACTTTGGCACATTTCCATAATGAAGGGAATACACCAGATTTGAAAGAGAGTTCGATGAGATTTTTAAGTGTCAAAATGAAGCATTTGGATTTTCCAAGAATCTCGACCATCTTCACTGAAATGTTATCTAAACCTGTTCCTTTGGTAGGGTTTAGTCTTTTGACAGCGTTGACAACCAAATCAGGGGACACAGCCGAGATCCAGTACCTGCTGTGTTATCTTGCCAACATAGGTGGATTCATAGTCTGGCAAGTCAGCTGTGAGTTTATGCGAAATTGTACTGAAATAATCATTGAAACAGTTTGCTATTTCAAGGTTAGAAGAATAGTTCTTTCCTTCAGAGCAGATAACATCAGGTGTTTTTGACCTCCTAGATGGCAGAAGTTTCTTTAGTGGCTTCCATACCTCTTTAGGAGTGTTGAAATTTTCATTAATAGTTGAGGTAAAGTATTGGCGCTTTGATTCCCGTATAGCTTCGGTTGCTCTATTAAAACTGCCTTTATAACTGGCATGCATTCAAAATTCTGCCACCTGACCACTATGGAACAATAGTAATGACTTCCCTAAACCAATCTTTCTAATGATTAAGAAAAAAGTTAGCTTGACTAGCTCTAATATAAGTTAAGTTGTATAAGATAAGAACTTGAAGTTGTATCTTTGCTGCTCTATACTGATTCCTGTGTTAGATCAATTCGGTTTACATTGAGTTCAGTGCACTATAAAGTAAAACATCACTTTCAAACGTGGATTAAACTTGTGAAATACATTGTTACCTTGCAAGACAACTACTCAAGGGTAGAAGACTCTTTGGGAGGGGGAAGGTAAAATGACTATGATACAATCACACAATTTAGCTTTTAAACTTAAGATGCTAGATTTTCAATAAACTCATTGGCAAAACTTTGTCTGTAAAAACATATATAAATTATCTCCAGGAGTTTCATAACTATTAGAAAACACAGAATTACATCATTCAAGTCGAGGTCTTGATTCAAGAGTAAATACTGTATTGATACGTCTTGTAATTAATATATTGAAGCAGTAGAATGTGGCTTGTTGTTGAGTGAAAAGTGACAGTCTATAATCGCACTAATCCACTTTTAGGATGCACGAAAAGAAAATCCCCTTATATTAACCACCAAGCATCTGTCAAGATTCATTGCACTGCATCAATGGCGTCATTGGCATCTCGAAAATCTTTTATTACCCTTTTGACCACCTCTGTACAGGTATTATTCTGATGCACAATACAGGCCACGAGGTATTTTCATTCCAAGGAAAACATGAATGAACACAAATGTACTACAGAACTCTTCATGTAAAAAAACAACAAAGAAGTGCTGTTCTTAATTGGCTCAGATTGTGAACACACACGTCTACTTGACACAGTTATGACTTGGTAACTTGGTACAAAGAGTAGGCTAAATATCACAACTAGATAGGAAAATTTCCAATAGCTTGCAAGGTTATGTCGGGCAATTCAAACTCTATAGAGCCAAGGCTATATATTGCGTGCAGTAAGTAGCTAAACAACTATAACATGTGATTTTCCTCGCTCCAAAATAATTGTCAAAAATGATTAATACCTCTCTTCCCGATGAATTCACTTTCGTGGCCAGAATATCCCCTAGTGGTACATCATCACTGCACACTTCAATGGAAAACTCTTTATCCAATGTCAACTTCATGATTGATGGTTTATGTGCCCTTGAAAACCTGTTTGGGGAGGGAATAGAATATTAAGCTAGACTTTCGTGGGTATGACAAATAATAAGAATCGGAGAATCTTTATTAGGCCTACAACAGATAGCCAGATGCATCAACTGTAAGTTCATTATCGCAGACGCGTTTTAACAATCTTTTTAAATGCCATGTTCAAAGGTTGACTAGTCCATAGGGTTTAATGGGTATTGGTCGTCAGTAAGGCTTACTGGTTTTTCATATAGTCAAGCCACCTTGAAGAAAGATCAACCAGGTTTTCTACGTCACCAAACTCGTATTTGAAATAGAAATCGCTTACTTTTTTGGTTAAGAGCAAAAACGGGTTTGATAAATATAGCGTTGCGTGGTCAACGTTGTATCGACGAAAAGTCCACCAGTTGCAGATGATTCTAAATAATCTGACACCATTCGACAGTACTGGAGGTCTGTTTAAGAATGACCTTTCAGTGATACCAACCTTTCCGGCATTCTTAATAAGTAAAGAATGAATTCTTGTTGCAAAAAGGTTGCATCACACTTCTAAAATGGCAGCACCGTGCCGGGTTAGTCTTTGCTGATGCCCATTAACGTTGGCACAAATGGAATCAAATACGATGATCATCAGCAAATCTGAAAACTTTCTACCTCTTTAATCAAATACTTGCTCTGGTAGGATCATCATATTAAAGTATTTTGCGATCATTGGCAAGTAGTTACTGATGAAGATGAAATAGTTGCCTAAGTGTCACCATCTTGCAATCGCACACGTGTGCAGACCAGGATAAATGCTTGTATTGTACTAACTTTGTAGATCTAGCCTCTGTTCCAAAAAACATCGATATTTCAAAATTTTAAGTTACAAGGTGGTACCTTTACTATTTCACACCATACACGATCGTCTCTCCTTTAAAATTGTCATAAATAGGCCTACACTACAATGGGTTACTACAACTTGCAGCGTGTAGCAAGGTCATTTGGCGAAGGCGTAGCTAATTTGTATATTTATCTGTTGAGATGAAAACGTATAACTTCTGAGTACTGAACACCAATTTAACCACATCTCCCAACACAAAGTATGCGTTACTTACAGAACTGTATTTCAGTTCCGACATTTTAATGACATTTTCGAGCAAATACGAAATAACAACTTTTGACAAGTTGAGAACTTTACTGACTACATACCTCTCTGAGGGTAAGCCTTCGTCAGCTATCTTTATCAACGCTACCCCAAGGTACGTCGTTACTCAGAATGACTGGAACCGCGGCGGTGTGGCCCTAGGAAAGACGGTAAACCAACCTTAAAATTGATGAAACAGAACACAGTTTACGAAAGACTTCTATGCCGCCATTTCACGTACAAGCCTGCGTAACGAAACGAACGAAACAGAAACAAAAAGGAAGTTTTCTCAAGATGAACTTACAAGACCACTAATAGAGACCCGCCTCCTCACTTTTTTCGGTCTGGCCGAAATTTTCCCGGAAAATCAGAAACACAATTTGTGTTTTAAAAGACCTGGTCTGTTCCTAACTCCTTCGTGATGTATCGGAAATAAATGGACTAGAATATCAGTGCACGAGTAGTACATCATGGCGATCTGCTTTTCATATATGGTATCTTTTACCATATATGGCTAGATATTGTTTGAATTTACTTCCGTTTAGCAAGAGAAATCCTGAGAAAGGATAACCACTGACCGCATGTTCGTGGGACAACTAATGCAAGGAAAGTTCCCCGGTGTACATGTTGAGCCATATCTCCATCTGTCTACAGTTTGTTGAAGTGTGACAGTTTGCTTCATTTTTTGAGGCTTTCCCCAATGCATCTAGAAATCGGCAAAACTGCTTATCATCGACAAATTTAGTAAGATGAGTAGTTTAATGCTAAAGGAGCGGCCCAGGTAAGGGTTGCAATCCTGGTGTCTAAGGGGAATATCGGAAGCGTGGGGTATAGCACCCTTTTAAATGGTGATTTATTGTATTGTATCAATTAATCTTATATCTTAAATAAATAAATTTTTCTCTAAGTTCAACATGACTTATGGGCGGCTTCAGGGTGACAGACAGGCATGTCTCATTTTGTCAGCTCAAGGTTGATCATTGTGAAATCGTTAGGGGGAGTCAGAACATAAAGTTGAGGCCTCTCGAAAAGCACCTCGAGAGCTATTAGAATCAGAGGCTTTTTCATAGACTATTGCTGAAATTTTAGTTAGGGATGCGTGGGATTTGAAAAACATATGTGTGTGGGAGGAACTGGAAAAATACCTTGATGTCAAAGATGTGACTCTTACACTTCAATCATAAGTAAAAAACTTATTTGCCACGCACATCAATTTCATATCATGAGCAAAACACCGGAGACAGGGTCCGTGCTCCCAAATTATTTTAAGTGTTGTTGATTTCCTAGTCTTTGCAGTTCAATTTATAAGAGAGAATATCTGTACTAAACCATTTTACTGCAGACCGTACTTTTCCACTGATCAAGCCACCGCAGATTATGTAATATTATAGAATCTGTGATGCCACTGCACATATACTGGCATAAGTGTAGGAACCTTACACCTGTATCTATGGCAAAATAAAAGGCAGTTTACAAATTGTATATGAATACTAAGAAAACAGCCCCGGCTGCCATATTGTATGGTGTACAGATCCAAAGTCAAGGGAAATGATGCTGGGGCATACTCTGTAAAAGTTGGGTGTTAACATACCCCTCTTGGTACAGGAAAAGGATAAGGGCACGGCGGTAACGACGACCCCGGTGAAAGAAATGCTGCTGGAGTTATCGACAAAATTGGTTCGAGCATAGAGTTAAATGGTCAGCTATTGAAGACTGCCTCCAACAATATAAACTACTAGATGTAAAGGGGATATTGAGACCATGAGAGAAAGTGTTACTTCTATCCAATAACCTTCCAGACGCAAGGAATGTCTGATTTTACCATGAATGAGTTTATAGTTGAAGTAACAAAGAAATCACAGCCTTTGATGGTATAAGCATAGGTTTGTGAAGTAGAGTATTTTGACAATAAATAATCCTTGACTAGCAAGTCTTACAAAAGCTTTACGTTTCTTTCGAAAAACGAAAAATTGCAGACGCTGTTTTCTTCCTGGATGACAACAGACCCTCCATTTCCTGAAAATTATTCTTGCAAAAAGTTATGGCATGGACAAGATTGTACTGAGTTGCTTATTCGGTAGTTTTTTAGCCATTGTTTCGCTTCAGTGAAGTTGCCTAATCTGTAGCTTGGCTCCAATAAGATGACTTCCTCTCGCCAACTACATAGCCTCTACTTGGCATCAGTGTACATCAGAGTAATAAATACGCATACGCAATGCGGTAAAAGTGCAAAAATACTCCAGAAGAAACTAAACATCGACATTTTAGGCTACAATGATACTATTTTACGGCCATGAATCTGTTCTTTTATTAAGAGTTATTGAGTAAATCGCCCAATTACGTTTTAATCATTGGATGTTAATATAAAAGAGTTACATTACAATTTACATCAACAAGAAGCATCAAAACCAAAAAATAGATGAAAATACTGATGAAAAGACTGAAATGAACACGATTGAATACTTAATTTTATTTAGAAAATGGTAACAGTGTAGAGCTAAATGTAAACAAGAAGTCACATCGCTTCTACATTAGGAGCATAATGTGATTAGTGTCGTGCCACTGTTTGTGATCCGTCTAAAACTATACAATTATTAGATTTGTGTGGAGAATGTAATGTTTCTTTCTTTCTTAATTTTTTTACACATTTGCTTCAATTTGTATTCTTCTTTGACAATTCAATGAGGCTAGTAACTACTCTGCATGAACTACAAGAGCACGTGTAAACTATTTTCAGATTCTAAACGCCACAACACTGCTTCACTTTGATGGTTTACAAACAGAAAATAGAATTGATGGTAGATATTTGTCACGTCTTTAGTCGTAGTCTTTTTGGGAGCTACGTTTCGAGAGATACTTCTCCCATCTTCAGCTAAAAATTTATACCCTTTCCTTACAACTTATCTTACTAACTTTCTCTTTCCTAGCAGCTAAAAATACACGTTCTCGCCAGAGAGCATGACCGTACAGCACGACCATACAGCACGAAAATGGATATTTACAAAATTGTTAGTGTAAAACAATTTAGATTATTTTATACAATTGCATGTATTTTGAGCAAACGTTCAAAGCTCAGAGTTCAGACGTTGTGGCGGGTACGAAGGGAGGTCATGCTTTTGCATTGAGAAAACGAGGAAGGTCGGCAACAATTGTCTGCAACCGATACAAGAAGATCCACAAAAGTTTAGGTAGTCAGCAAGATATAAGAACATGCTTTCAAAGTAAGTAAACATGTGTATTTAAGGCAAATTGTCTGCAACTTTAAGGGAATCACTATGAATGCACTAAATCACATTCCTTTCAAAGAATGCACCTGTCAACGCATTCTACAATGCAAATGAAGAAGATCTGATGTTCAAGACCTTTTTCTTGGCATCTGTTCGATATAAGAGCATGCTGTCAAAATAAGTAAACATGTGTATTTAAGGCAATTGTCTGCAACTTTAAGGGAATCACTATGAATGCACTAAATTACACTCCTTTCAAAGAATGCACCCGTTAACTCATTCTACAATGCAGATGAAGAAGATCGGATATTCAAGACCTTTTCTTGGCATCTGTGCAATATGAGAGCATGCTGTCAAAGTAAGTAAACATGTTTATTTAAGGCAAATTGTCTGCAACTTTAAGGGAATCACTATGAATGCATTAAGTTACACTCCTTTCAAAGAATGCACCTGTTAACCCATTCTACAATGCAGAGGAAGAAGATCTGATATTCAAGACCTTTTCTTTGTATTTTTAGTTCTCATGCGACGCGAAGAAGAAAGTTCTGGACTTTAATTACTCCTATTATCCTTCTCAAAGCACTTTTTGAGGAGAATATGCTGGTACCAGTTCCAGCCTTGGGAGACGTCAGGCGTTTACTGGACTGTAAAGATTCTCCTAAAAAATCGGACTAGAGCGTACCTGAACTTTGGGATGGTAACCTATTGCATTCCCCAACACAGTGTGGTGTCACAAGTAGTCCAACCACCAACTGCAGTGACGACAAACCTACAGTCTGAAAGAATATTGTAAAGTAACAATGTGACCACAACAGATGAATCCCTTTATTTCCCAAATATTGCACACCTATTTCATAGAAAGGTTTCAGCTTTGCTGCTTTGGTCAGAAGTCCTAAAAGGAAATACGGCAATGCTTTCAGTTTCCCCAAAAAATAACCGCTTTCTTTTGTAATCTTTGACATTATTGATGTATCACTGGGCATCGTTAGGGCATGCCAACATCCTTGGAGTTGAACATATTTGGAGTCATAGTTTTCGTATGTGAGCTCTTGAATGGCGCTGTAGGGTTGTGCAGTGAATCCTCATGTAAGGCATAGACAGGCCTTACACTGCTGAGTGTATACAATTTTGGAGCTTGTAAGTGCCATTTGAGGCCACCTTAAATTTAGATTAGCTTCCTCCCCTACAGTTTCTTACCCTGGCTACGTTTCTGGTTACAAGCAGAGCAGCAAAGAAGGGGACTGAATCCTGGAATGTGCAGAGAACCTGGATTGCGAAGATCTTTCGTTTACAAGGAGGAGAAACATCTTAACACTGACAGGAGTGAACAGTATACCACAGAGGTAAACTTTGCGATGACAAGAAAAGCGAATTTAAAACTGTCAATAACTGCAAAGGTTTAATTTGAGAGGCTGTTGCTATGAAACGCAGACTATTATGCGCTTTGCTAAAAATCCAAAAGGTAAAGGAGAGAAATGGCAAAATGAAGATCAAGTTCTGGGCTCACAAAGGGATCAGGACCAGGTACAATAAAAAGGTAAAAGAAAGTACAAGATAGCCTCTGAGGCATTACAAGAGAACTGGAAACCCACTAAGAGTAATAAACAGAAGTAGGAGATGAAGTGTAAGGAACCGCGAAAGAAGGGTAATATCAAGAAACCAAGCAATGGTGGTGAAGTACAGAGGGTGCAGGAAGCCTTCAAGAAGAAGAAAGAAGCTTTCAAAGCATGGTAGAGGAAAGAGATTAAAAGGAGGAGGAAGCATACTAGAAAAATAAGAGAGAAACAAGGAGAACAGTGTCTAAGGCAACGCAACAGGCACGGAAGGAATGGTAAGACCAAAAGAAAACGTCATTGAAGGTACTGGTAAACTAGCGTACACGAGGGGCCAACAGAGCTATGGAGAGTTCTCTACCAACATGATAAATGTGGAAATTGAGAGAAACTCTCTTCAGAAATGGCCACTAGTCGAAGGTTCACAACAGGATATAACAGGAGAGTTTCCATGAAAAAATGAAAAGTGGAAAGGTAGCAGAGTGCTGCGGCAAGCTTGCTAGAACACATGGATTAAGATGGAGTACAAATGCTGACGACGTTACTGTAGAATAAGTCAGGCATGCTATCTGAGTTGAAGTTAAGCAGACTGGTCATGGGAAAAGGGTACCCATCAAACTGCAAGATAACATCATGATAGTATTGGAAAAGATCAGGAAAAAGAGGTTAGGGATGCTCATAAATATAAATAACATGCAGTCTGAAACAACTCAGGGAAGTGATCGACAGAATCAGTAATATAAAACAGCTGCAGAGGAAGCATCTCACAATTAACAAAGGACGAAAGGTTCTTCACAAGGTTCCTAAAGATTTGTTTACTTCTGAAACGAAATATACCAGAATATCTGGTAAGGATGGCGGGACAACGATTTTCTTTTCACGATTTGTCGACAGAACATATATGGAATACCTGATGAGTTTGGTCTCCATCATATATCGGTTTTAAGACGATCTTCGTTCGTTGTAGTGCAGGATGTCTTAAGCGAGGCACTGTTAATAGGACCACCATTTGAGCTTCTCTTTGCTCAGGATCAGGCCTCTGTGGCGTATTAAAGGGGGAGATCTTCCACCTCAAAACTGTCCTGGATACTTTATTGCATAACTGTTACAGCCTACAGTGAAGAAGAGCTACAAGAGTGATGGCTGAGGAGACAGATCGATCTGCAGCAGAAAGGGTTGAAACTTAACACCAAGAGGATGAAAGTTACGTCAAAGAGAAGATCAACATGTTTTTGTATGTCATAATTTGTACCTATGTACTTATGATCACCCTGGTGTCACTTGTCGGGTTTGATATATTGACAATTACAACAGAAACAGAACTACTAAACAAGCTGAGGTTGTTTTATGGCCAATGTCATGACCTGCAACCTAGCCAAAGAAATGCTTATGATAGTTAAGTTAGCATGTATATTAGTTGAAAAATCAGCAATTGATACATGCAGCAAATATTCATTACCTGAGAAATTAAGTATGACCATTTTGCGTAATAAGTTTTTTAGTCAACCACATTTGTTACACTGAAGTTTCGAAAAGCACGTTAATGTTTATAAACAAATAGCAATTTAATATGTGCCGTTTCTCATGTTGGAGAGGAGCGCAGCTACTCCAGTTCCCCTTGTTCTAGTTCCCATGCTTTTAACACTATACCCACAGGTTGTGATATGTCGTGTGATACCAGGAAGGGCGATCAAATTTCTTTAATTACCTGCTTTCCAATCTTAGAGAGCTATGCCTTAAGATATGGCTTATAGCCTTTTTCTTAGCTTTCCAAGCCTCAATCAGTTTTCGAGGATGAAGTTCAGTGACTAAAGTTCTAAAAGAGCATAGGGAAGTGACGTTTAAATTATGGCAGCATATAGACGTCACAAATTGTCACATGAATTGGGAACTTTTACCTACCATGTTATCTCTTAAACTTTATAAATACATTAGAAAAGCGTTAGTAGCCATTAGTGCCAAAGAGAAAGCTCACGTTTACATAGTTAATGACTTGGTTTACGTTTCTACGTATCCAAACCTTTCCCGACTGGCCCAGATCTCATGATCTGCGTAACCGCTTGGTGTTATGACTACACCCCGGTATGTGTGTTTATGGACAAACTCGAAAGATCTGTCTTTGGTGTTGAGGGATTGGTCAAATTTTGTCTATTGACCTACCTGTCTGTTTATCTTTGTATCTTTGTTCTGCTTTCTTATGTTCTTTACCCAACCCATCCCCTTCTGCTTGTAATGTATTTCCATTCCCCTTCACCCCTTCTTCCCTCGCTCTTGTTATTTGCTCATCTCCAGCTCTTTTGGGTTATGTTTAGCCTATTGCATTCCCTCCTTGGAATGTGCCATGTTAACCTAATTAACCTGTATCCCATACTAGAAGTGTTTGCGGTCAATAGTAATATTTCCAATAGACCTGAGGACGCAAGAAATAGATGAAATATTGTCCGACATGTAGTTTCCTTTTTGGAGTGTTGTTCTTTATTACTTGTCCATGTATTTATCATCTTATCAGTAACTGGTCTGTGGAGAGTGACAGCTGCAGCTTTCGTCTTAGGCCGACGTATGCAAAGCCTGACGTTTCTAATCATTATTATTTAGGTTCTTCAGAGTGCCAACTAGGTCACTGGGAGTTTGTCTGCGTATTATAAATAGGCTATGTTGTTATCACAAACTTTCCTACCAACATAGAATAAAAATGGGATCGAGAGAGGGCAATACTTGCACATGTGTTTTCCAAGATGTTTTACATTGCAAAGGAATTTGGTTAGTTTTTTCCTCGTCAGACAGAAACGTTGCTCCATTTTTTAACCGGAGGAATGCGTGGGAAGAAAATGTAGCATGACTTGATTCACCAGTTCCAATATCCAAATCAACGTGTGATAAATTTTCTATGTTTGCAATTGGAAAATTAGTGCAGAGGATTGATACTAATAATGCCAACAAGATCATTTCCCTACCTAGCATCACTTCCAGAATACAGAAATGGATCAAGGAATAACACACTCCCAGACAGTCATTACGAATAAAAAAGATGGGCGTCAACAATGGACAAGACTTTCCAGATTGTTTACGGATCTTGTGCTCTCGAGAACATTTTATCTTGAAAGAACAACTAAAACCTATTTAGGTAGATGATAATAATAATCATTTGAAGGATCTTTAGGAGTATAAAACAAATGAAATTGGTTTTTCCGCAACAAGCATTTGCAACTTTGGTACAACAGTTGCAGATGATTCTTCGGCAGATGACAACATGTCGAGTATTTAGTCTTTATCAACGAATGACCAGGTAAAATATAAGGCTAAGGAAGACGAAGACGTAAGTCATTGTGGTGATGATGACGATTGGATGCTGGACATAAAGTCAGAGAAGTTTGGAATGCATTCTATATTTTACAAGACTACATGTTGTTCATCTTGAATAGTGGAAAATCATAGAAGCATCAAGTTGCTTATAACAATAGTCAAATGGGTATTAAAATATCGATTTGTAGATAAAAGCATAAACTCCATGATATTTATTCCTTTTCCCTTTTATTTTTGTTGCTTTACAAATCAAGTGTTCCACTGCAAGATAATATAATAGTATTGTAAACGTTTATTGAAATTTGGTCTACTTTTGGATGCCATATTGAATTGAGGAAGGATTACATGGTTGTACTGTGAAACGGCCTCAAACAGCATCTACTGTGGCAGACATTATATATCATTGCTGATCTCTCGAGGCCAATGAAATCCAACGTATTCCGGAAACTCAACAAGTATTTCGGAGTAAAATCATTACTTATTATATTTGCTTAGCTCATTATGGTGCTTTCTCCGGAAATATT
>JAAAKL020007599.1:0-16723 GCA_010016065.2 Carybdea cf. marsupialis auct. non (Linnaeus, 1758) | reverse complement strand
TGGTGATACTATAAGATCCAGCTTGTTTACTATCAGGCTGGAAAAAACTTGCTGAAGAAAGAGATCCGGAGTCCAGATCGTCACTGGCTTATACCGAAATACAGGGAGTTAAAAGCTGTTTTCAGTTTGCCAGGGACGTATGTCGCTTTTGTTTATATTTAAAAATTAGTTGACCTCCGTGACACCTTGTTCGTCCTTCTTCGGAAGACTCTTAGGTGTCACGTCATTTCAGAAACTGAAACGTGAGTTTCTAGCTGCTCTTGCTGCGCAAAATTCACCACCACATCGCGTGAATGGGTCACTTCAGTGTTTGTTCTTCGTCATTTAATTCAAGGGGTTCTATCTTCTTCAAAACAAATTAAGAGACACCGCGATTTCTGTTTGTTCTCAGTTCCCTAGCTTAAGGGTTTCGTTTCATACATGGTCAAGCGCCATGTGATCCTTGCCTTTCGGCTTCGTGAAGCGTTTAAAAAGATATTACATATTAAAGTATTCACTAACGTTTGCAGATCATTATAGCAAAATTGGCAATGTCTTTTACAAGAAGTGCACGAACTCTTGTCACGTTTGCTTAACTGCCTCAATCATCGGGCCTTTGCTTACACTCACGTTCTCCCACTCTAAATGAACAGTCATTTAAGACTTATCATGAAGCCATCATTTTCCCATAATTGTAAAAGCATATCTTTTGATCATTCTTCAGTGGGTTTTTCTTCCAATGTTAAGTCTATGGGACCAAAAATTTGTCTGAGATTTCCAAGATCTTTGTGCACACCACTTGGAATTTGAAGAAGGGATACGTTGACAGCCTGGTCCATGCTTATTATTACGCCACAAGGGCAGACATATGCCCCTGTCATCTTCAAAAAGGTATATGAATATTAGAACCATCCATGAGTTTGTGAGAGGTTGGGAGCTTCTGCTGATCTCATTTTCATTTTCTTGCAACGAGACATGCCATCTATGTGTAACTTTGGACATTTTTCTTTGACGCCGGTCTTGTCTGTTAGCTTATATGCTAAGAAGTCACTTTAAATGCCGTGAGGTGTCATTTCCGCTTTTATAGGTAGAATTTGAGTTCGAGTTGCTCTGATTCTGCCTGGCTAACTGACCAGACGTACCTCCCGAATGAGTATACCAGGGAACCAACGTAACATCTCAAATGTGAGCGCTCAAGCTCATTTCCACTAGCTTTCTGATTAGGTTGACTGCCTCTGCTTTTCGGGTAGGAAATCAGGTTTCAGTCTAGTGTAACTACCAAGAGGGTGAGACTCGGTCGGAGTTAGTCCACCGTAAGCAGGATATTCAGGGTTTGTGAAAGGGGAAGTTGGAAGACTGAAGACAGAAGTCTCGGCTTCACTCAGTTTAAGATGCTAGAGTCAAATGTATTTAGCAGTGGTGACTAGGTCCGCATTGAGTGCAAGTTGATATTTTTTCTTTGCTGGGTAACATATAACACGCTCATAGGCATAAACATACCTTTAAGCAGCTGTGCAAGGGTAATTAAACGCACATACGATGAACAAGGTTCTTTCAAGCACTTATTATTGTAGGAGACCGTCACGTAGTTGCCACTGTCTCCTCTGTTTCTCAATGCTTGTCTCTACTAGGAACTGTCTACTATGTAGCAAGATCATAAGCACCAAACGATTTCATTTTTATAGTGATGATTTCAAACTCGTGGACAAGACCAAATTTTTTTGTCAATGATTGATTTTTTTCTTTCTGTAGACAGCCTATGATGATGCCATTGTTCAGGAAGAGCCTTCCCATCGTATTGTACGTCACTAAAGCTAAAGAAGATCGGCTGATAATTGTTAACCCAGTTTGATCTTTTAATTATTTGGCCAAAGCATTGTCACTGCTTTTTCTGTTCCCATATATTTGGGATGGAAAATGAGTTCAAGATGTTGTACAGCCTTGGAAATTCTTTCTAGTGACTTTAAGTGGAAGAAGAGTTCTGCATGAACTCTGTCAATCCTGGTGGCCTTTTTTGGTTTTAGAAGACCAATTTATCCGGCCGTTCATGTAGTGTAGCCGGCCCAGATACATGATGGTTGGTTCTTTATTGCTATGTTGAGTTTCCTGTTAACAGCTTGATAATGTGCTTTCACTAAAGTTGTCTTCTCACTTGTCATAAACATTTGTTGGTGGCCACTGGGAATGGTTTCGATTTTGAACCGCGATCTTTGCTACTGGACTGGGTGAAGTCAACGAATGATACAGTTTCATCCAAGCTTCCTTTGTGTATTTTTTTTTTTAGAAAGCAAATCAGGGTGTAGCCTTTTGTGGCAATTTCTTCGGTAGCTATACTATTGTTGTTGCTGCGGCATGGCATTTATTGTCCCGCCTGCAGCCGGCCCTTTGGGAGCATCATATAGCAAGATAATCTAATCTTATTTTTTGGGAATAGGACTATTTTCTTTTAGCAATAGAGACGAAAACGACTAAAATTACATACGAAGATCTACTTATTTCAACATAAATCCAATGCTGGCCCTTAAAAATTGTGTACTCTTTTCGTAATTTTTTATGTTATTCTCCTTCGGAACCTTCGGAACCTTCGGAAAAGAATTAGGAGGAATTCGTCTATTTATATTGAAGACGTCAATACAATTAAGAGCCTTGTTAGGAAATCGTCCGCCATGATCTTTTTCGTATCACATCCTTCCATTATACGCATGCTAGTTATATGACTGAACCAAAGTTACACCGTTCTGTAGCAAAATCTTATGGTAAATCCTTATCATTAAGTTTTCATTATTTAAAGGGAGAGTTTTGAATAAGAAAATAATATTAATAAGCAAAAATTTATTATGAAGCCTGTATGCTTTTCAAAAATTTGGCAATTGTTTTTGAGGGAATATGACAGGATATTGATAATTCGGACCATGCTTCTGGCTATCTCTGCAAGGATCCATACTGTTTAACATCTTTCATTCTATCGACCCTCGTGGTCATAAAGCAATTTGGAAGCATATTTCGACAGAAAAATGCTTTAACAAGAACTAAAGGTCCTCTTTTATCTTACTCAAGAAAACCTAAAAGTAAATTTGCATTGATTTGCGCCATTTTCAGTTCTTTTTAAGGAGTTGGAACTTCTTGCCATTACTAGAACAGCGACACTTAAAATAATAAATTTAAAAGGATTTCCCTTTGCCAAGCTAATCGATATAAACAATAAATGCAACTGTCAGTAATATTTCCTTTATTTTATGTGTTAAAGTAGAGGAAAATGATTAAAAAGGTCCCGACAAAATTGAAGGACAAATCTCTAAATCTATCCCACTATGATTTCCTGGTGAGTAGTCATTTTAAAGATGAAGGATCCGGCAATCAAGAACTTGTTTCCAAAAATGTGTACGAAAGTAGACCAATGTTACTTGGGCATTGCTGACGTTGTACTGTTTCTTTCACTTCAAATATGATCCTGCACATCTGCAACTCATCAAAGCAATTCATTTAAATACAAGTTAAAAGTTACCTAAATACAAAACTACGTGATTTACATAATGGCTTGTGTTTACAGCGCTGTTTGCTGTTAGAACACGCGGAAAAAAAGAGATTGCAAAATATCGATATTGCCCTGAGGTGCTTTTAAGATCTAGAACCCATGCTCAACATGCCAAAGGGCCAAATATTAGTTACTTTATGGCTGGCTTTATTGTTGGTTTACATCATTTACTACAAAGAGGTTTATATTATATGTCACAGATTACGATGGTGCCATAGTCATAAGCTATGACCATTTGCGTGTGCAATATCTTACTCAAAGGAATTCTTACGGAAAGGAATCATGTGTCCACTGCGTAAATGCTTGTCAAATACTCAGTGGTCATTATTATGGTAACAAGGCCACGAGATATCGAAAAATAATTCTTAATAAATTTGCAGAAACTTAAAGTAAAACGCAGGGCGTAGTCAGCGAAGTTCTTTAGGGGGCATGAGGATACGCAACTAAATTTTGAACTATTTTAAGTGTATCGCGTACTTTGTTAGAAACGTTTGTATGGAGGAATCATGCTGGCGCTTGGGGCACCCTCTTTCCCCTTGAGTGTGGGACTGCAAAAATTTCTTCCGTTGCTCCTTGTAGAATTGTTTGGAACCTTGTTTTGCATATTATTCGTTGTAGTTGCGGCTCAAGGTTAGAGTGAAAGTGTCTCAAATATCAGCATATAGAGTTTACAGCATTCGGATCACCCAAAACCAAATTGACATACTGGTGTAGTATATCACGTTATAGTCGCCTCATCTTACACTTGAGAAATCAGTATCTACTATAACGCCTCCAAAAACATTCATTTCCTCCGTAAACGTGATTAACTGGAGCGAGGAAAGAGTTGCAATAGCTGTGGAGAGGAACTCTTATCATCTGAGATTACTTTGAAAGCACACTTGACAACAAATGGCTTAACATTTGAACTCAATTTAATGAAGCAGAAAATAAACGAACTGTTATAACTACTTGTCTTAATACTTTGAAATTCGAGCTTATCTCTGCATAGGCATTGACCAATTGAAGATTATTAATTGTCTACCCTTTTCAGACCATGTTATATCCTCACTAAATTCTGGAATCTTCTATTTAAAGAAAGCATATCTTCTTCTCGCTTTTATGGGCTCTCCCAGCCATTTGCCTCTCTAGTACCGCATAGGAGGGAAGACTGGCGCGTTTAAATCAGCGGGGCGTAACCGATATGCTTCGTAAAAATGTTCTTCCTCACCGATCGGAGTCCTGAAGATGAACACATTTAACGTTAACGTGGATAAACAAAATAGAATGTCGAAAAGTTTATTGACAAATATGAGCCCACCCTTCCCCCATACCTATAACTGCTTAAGGCTGTGAAATCTTACAAATATTCTTATAAACGAGAGGAAACTTCTTAATTTCTTGTTGCACAGTGCAGGAAACTATTATGTCAATGAAACTCCTACTGTTATGGTAACAAAACGAACGTTTTGCTGCCAATGGCTGATAGCAAACTACATTGCATCTAAGTAGTTCAGGTGGACGAGTGGAAAACTCTTTCTGTTACTACATAAAAACAATTTTCCACATGGTCACACCTACTGTCTAAAAATTTAGAGCCTATTATTACCAGGATTAGCCATTTTTTCCTCATATCAAACCCACCCATGGGTACAGCTCTTTACTTTACCCCCCCAACTCGCGCGCACGTTGGTTTTTCAAGTGTTATGTCAGTGGGACCTCATCCTCATCTAGTCCTCACATTATTTCACGTTATGGACATGTGGGCTGGAAATAACGCTGCTTCAACATTTATCCCATGTGAATCATAACTTAAGGGGAGTGGTGTATGGTTTTCTCCTTACGATTTAATGTAAAACTTTTGGCTTAAGGTCAGCAGTTACAAGGTATAGAGTAACTTTAGGTATGTTATATCTAATGCCACATCTGCTCTGATGGAGTGCATTTATGCAGTATCTAATAGAGTTTGGAAGCTGACAAATTGCTCTTCCTGATGTATTCAATGTTTATGGAAATGCTAGGAGGAATTATACAACAACTGATGTTAAACTCTCGTGTTCATCTGATTTAATAGTTGAAAATATAAACATAAGCGCGACAAGAATGATAAGTAAATGAGTCACATTCAACCATCGTGAACAGATATACACGTGCAGTCAAACTCTAGTGCCCATGCGCGAGCCGATTCGAATAAATATGGAACCTTACAGGGAGATGAATGAAGTAAATAAAATCTGGTTGTCGATTTGACTTGACACGTCTTCTGGGCGTTGTGCTTCCTGAAGTTTGCACCTCCGGTATGGATTGATTTGCAGTATTATCGTATTTTTCCTTCACTTCAAAACATTCTTTTTTGTATGATGTTGTGAGTGGTGAGTGATCTTTTTCATTTGTCTCTGGATATATCCCAATATCTGAAAAGCTCTGTTTGCTTGGTACGGTGGATACATCGAAGTTGATGCCCTTTGAAGGTAATATGTGTTGGAGGGGTTGTGTGAGGCATGATGCATTGGTTTGTAGTGGCTGGACCTGTATTGGATTGTCAGATTTAAAGGAGAAATCTGGCATAACATCCCGTTTGTTTCGTCTTAACGTTTGTCTCGTCTTCTCGATCATTACTTGCATTGACAATCCAGTAAGAGTCTGGGTAACAATCCTTTGCAACGATGAATCCAGGTTTCCATTCCGGGCTTGTCTCTTCCGTGTATCATATATTTCGACCAGGGACACATCTACACCCATCGTCTTTTGACATCGATAGATGCGCAGAACGTTTCTTAAAGGGTTTTGGTTTTTGCAGGTTCATTTGGACAATGTATTGTTCTCATGCGAATCTTGATTCGCATGTTAAAGGATTTCTGAGCGGGTAATGATAAGTCTTTAGCTATTGGAGTGTCATGATGCGTCAGCAACGCCGTAGTTATTTCAAATGGTGATGTACACTTCTTGGGAATTTGCTTCACTGTATAAATAGCTCTGTCAACCCTTCCATTGCTTTGATGATAATGCAGGCTAGTAGTGATGTGATGAATTTCTAGTGTTCATGTTGCAAACTGCATCTTCTCTGTAAATATGTAAACAGAGAAAATGTCAATCGACGTAATATAGTCCTAGCCATTATACTCCATTAAGTACACACCTAGCACTGTCATTGACATGATCTTGCATTCTTAGCCAATATACTGTGCGGCAAGCACGTTGAAGAGCAGATGTAAGGTCTTGATGACCTCCATGTAGTATATTTAATGTGTCTCAAATCAGTTGGCATTACAACTCTATTGACCTTCATCCAAATCGAATATGGCCGCAATGTTTCAGGTAAGTCAAATATCTTTGCTGCCTATCGTACATTTAATCATGACACCGTTTTTGGTATCTTTTTGTGAACTCTGAAAATATGCGGGTCTAATGGACATGACTTACTCAAAATGGACATCTAGGTCAGAAATTGTTCTGTCAGATATAGAAGCAGCTAGCCTTGAGAGCGGTTCAGCAAGAAGAGCACTTTTGGCGCCAGCGTACTTTACTTCTCAATTATACATCCGAAGCCTAATGAAGAATTCTTTGTAGACAAGCTGATGTCAAACTGGTTGGCTTCATGAAAATCGACGCAAGTGGTTTATTGTCGGTATTTATCTTTACAGCACGCCAATAAATGTACGTATGTAGCTTTTCGTAAGGAAAAAGGACTGCTTATAGTTCCCTTCCAATGTTCCTGTAATCAGCTTCTATCTTGGTCAAGAATTTTCTGAGAGGTCTTACGGGCTGAATTCCTGTTTTGAATAAGAACTGCACCCAGATGAATCAGTTTCTATCTCTGTGGGGTTTTTTGGATTAAATGTGTGAGCTGTACTTTAACGCTTAGCAATGTTTCCATTGATATCATCAGATTCAAGCTGCAGGTCACCAGTCCAAATAAAGTGAGAATCTCTCTTCAGTAGACCGCTCTTAATGTGTGGTTTCTTTAAGAGGTTGGTATGAAGGAAGACATAAAATTGACAATCCCAAAGAAACCTTGAAGTCCTTGTTTAAGATGACAAGATCGATCCGATCTTCTTGGGACATGGAGTCACACCTTGAGATGATCCCCTTCTGCCAAAGTATTAAATTTCGTGCCTTTAATATGGCACTTGTCTGGATTGTATCTTATACCAGCCCGGGTGGCCTTATCTAAGTCTCGAGTAAGTGGATATCATGCTTTCGTTCTCTTGAGCCTTGTACTTTAACATATTCATCGCAACGTTCCCGGTATACCACTAAGAGCGGTATCCATTTGTTTGCAAAACAATTCTGCAGAAACGGATAGTGCAAATGATAATCTTAGGAAACAATATTTTCTGAATGGTGTACCAAGCAGTGACCAATTGCCTTTCCTTCCTTAGTTTTTTTGTCCATTGACAAGTACTTCCCATAAACAAAGCTGTGTTTGGCATCCTTTTATGACGCTTTGTGCTGTGACTCCGAATAATGTATTTATTCAAGTTGCTTGGGTCCAGGCAAATTCTAATATCCCCATTTTTCTTTGACACAACTACAAGGTTATGAACCCATTCTGTGGTCTCTGGACATAAGTAGATGATTCCTTGCTCTTCCATTTTGTCCAATTCATCCTTTTATTTAGGGATTATACTAAAGGAAACTGTGCGTAGAGGTAATTGGATGGGTCGTGCCTCTGGAGTAACCAATAAATCGACTTCACCCTCAAACAAGCCGATTGTTCTATCAAATGTGTAAGGGAATATTTGTTGAAGGTCTTTGAACGCATCACCAGTTTTCTTACCTGATGGGAGATGGTCATTTCACTTAGTTTCTAGTGGAGAGTATTCAACTTCACTTGCTTCTGTGATGTGAGCTGCTTCAGTTTGGTTTTCAATGCACATATTTCGCTGAATGCAGATATCAAGAAACCAAAACTAGTTTGAAAAGCTTACAAAAGTTCAAGCCGAGGATCAGTTCGGAACCTAATTATCTTATCATTATTTTAACGTGATGAGTACGTCAGCACCTGTTACACAGCGCAAACGTGTACTATTTGAAACAATGACCTCCTCCGCAATCTTCGCAATGGCAATAAGTCCGCAATTTAACAACATAAATCAGCAAACAGTTCCAAGGCTAACAGCCTGAAGAAAGGAGAAGTATCTCTCGAAACGTAGCTCCGTGAAAGACTACGACTCAAGACGTGACAAATATCTACTATCAATGACCCCCTTTTTTAGACCAAGAGTGTAACATATAGGCATACAGGTTGCCAGTGTCGACTTTACCCTGCAATACAACGTAGTGTGCTGAACTCTACATCAGCCAAGACCTCACGTGGAGTAAATGTTGAGTCATCAGTATACATCATGCTAATATAATATGAATATGCACTTTCGCTTTCACTGGAGTCATCATCAGATGCGTAAATAGCGTTCTGTGTCTTATGTTTGCGTTTCAATTTGGTCTCAAATATATACAAAGCTTCGCAATGGTCTCTTTTCTGGCAAAAATTGCACTTTGAAACTTAGGCAGGACAATTTTTACGTTAGTGTGGATTGCCTTCACATCAATCACAATTCGTCTTGCGATCAGTTCATTTTTGTTTATTATGTGCTGATCGGGTTTTAAAACTTTTCTTATGCGACAGCCTAGTGGGGTCTGAACTACGATATAATGCATTCACTTGACAGGACTCTCCTAAACACTTCATAGTAGCATCTATCGCTCCCCTTTGACGTAGACCTTCGAGACATTGATGAACGGTAACATCTTTGCTCTTTATCATTAATGCTCGCTTACAATCCAGGTCTAAGCAGCCATGAATTAATTTGTCAATATCTAAGATATGAGAAGAGTCATTTAATTCAGCAAGGCAATAGAGCTCATTAATCCAACTGTAAAACATAGCAGTATTCTCACCTGGTCTGGGTTTTTTTACCAAAGAAAGTAAAGTGTGTTAAACACTTTTCAAAGCATTCAAGGAGTTGTCTGATCGTAGCTATTTCCAGCGTGTTGTCCTCTACTACAGGGGCCTCAACAAGGAACTCTGCGTAGGCTAGAGCCCTAATTTAAACACTGTCCATCTTAAATCTTCTTTATTGGCGTGCCAAGGGCCATTTATAATGCATTCCACCTTTTCATTCATAGACGAAATTGAGTATAAGCTTTATTGGAGGTCCAGTCAATTTTTGTTTGTGGCACGTAACGTGTACTGTCCACAATGAAGCAATTACAACCGAATATAAACGAGGAGTTATGACACAACGTAAACACAAGCAACAGTTTCTTAACAAGCACTGCCGTGTGTCCCAAATTGGTCACGGTTAGGTTAAGTGCTATATTCAGCAACAAACGACATACTCAGGGTAGGAGTGGTTAGACGAACGAGGAGGGTCACCATGACTTAACAGTTGAATATATAAACATAAACGCAGCAAGAATGGTAAGCAAGCTAGTCGTGTTCAACTATCGTGAACCGGTATACACGTGCAAGCAAACCCTGGTGCCCATGTGCCAGCTAATTCGAATAAACATGAAGCCAAACAAGGAGATGTCATAACAATGGATATCCTAGTCGCAGTTCCTTTTAATGCAAAAAGTGCATTGGAAATAATTTTGTATCTCTCTCACTAGTGGTGTAATATCTCACATAAAATTTATTAAATGGTACATTTATTGTGTAAATGAACGTTGTATCCGGCAGAAAAAGCTATCGAGTAAGAACGCTACAGAATAAAGTGCAACCGAAGCATAACAGATACATGAATATTCATTGCCTCTCTGCTTTATTTACCTCTTTGCTAAATTGAATTCGCTTGAATCTCCGAGCTGTTGTATGTCCCAACACAAAATTCACTTCTTCACATCAAAACTAGTAGAGTAATGTAAAAAATCCGTAGAAATTACAGCATTAGCTATAGTAATAATACCATAAGTAGAACATTGATAGTAGATGTTGTAGTGGTAATACAAATACCTATCTTCAAGCTTCTATAGCTTTGTGGTGCCATAAAAATTAAAACACATTTCTATCAGAAACTGTTGTACAGCACTATTTTAGGTTTTCTCCTCTTTACTCCCGTGTTTCCTCTTAGAATGATCAAATACCATGAACAAATCATAAATAAAATTGATAATGACGACAGAGACAGTTGTCAGGATTAAGAAGTTTAAAATTTCATTTTATTCTCGCAAAAATAGTTGTGGTAGTTTGTATTTATAAAGAAAAGGCAAAGGGCATTAAAATGTTATCTATGTTAATTCATCCTACTAAAATGGAGCATTAAAAATTTATTTTACATTTAAAAGAACTATTGGTGTTATAACCTAATTATTATATTTCCGTTGGTGGTTTTGTATCTTCAGTATTTATTAGGATCAAACAAAGAAACAGATGGGTTGGACTATACTCATAAATAGATAAAATAACCAGGAACAGTTCCTTACAGCATTAATCTCAAATTGCTCCGCTGAAACTCAGCGAGGACCACAGGGTACGACTAGTAATGCACTCCCTAGATGCCGGACTAAAAAATCAAATATTCATTAAATCTTTAATTAATAACTGAAAGGCAATTATGATTGTCACTACATGCAAAGTCCACAATTCTAAAAAGGTAAGATATGTCGATGCACTCCAACGACCAAGGGAATTAAATTTTAATGCTGCTATCCCTTCAATTGTTACGGCCCCATCCTGGATTTGGGCTCCGACATCATCCCCCCTTCAGTCTCCTCCCCCTTCCCCCGATCTACAGTACTGTTCTTAAGCGACAGCTCAAATGATTCGAATACGAAGGAATGACATTCAACGTCCTTCATACTTACTGTATGAGGAGCAAATACGTAAGATAATTCATAAGAATCAACTAAATGAAGAAGGGATCGGATTTTCCAGGAACTTTGTATCTTATGAAGTGATTTGTGCCGTATCTAACATCAATGACATACCGCCTTATCAAGTTATTTTGTAGAAACAATACACATAATGGGTACTATCTGCTAACTTGAACAACTTATTGTTTATTCCAAGAAGAGTGCTTTCTCTCCCCATCTAGCACCTCTTATGGTTTACCCACTTTACCTTCTCGGAATTACAGATACCTTTAATGTCAAACTTTTACTACCTTCTTAAGTTGCTCATAACACTATTATTCACTGCTAGACGAAGGGTAAAGATCATAAGTGTAATGAAGAATTCTTAAGTGATTTAAACAGCTTCATTGCTGACCCAATATACCATATTGTTATTTAGATAAATAATGCGAAAAACAATTCTGTCTCGCATGCTTCTCTCCATACAGTAACGCAACAAAACGCACACCATTCTTCTTTGATTCATCCAACAACCTGAGGCAGTGATAAAGCATTGACAAAGTTCGAGCTCCCGAGTCCTCGCTCAGTCATCTCAGCAAGTATCTCTCTTTCTGTCAGACCCGTTTTGCACTCAACTAAGGTTTTAGCGTGACATATGGGCGACAAATTCTTCTCTTAGCTTGAGGAGTCCAAATAAGCAGACTTCCAACTGGTTCGTTGTGGCAGAAAACATGGCCTGCAAGGGCCAGACAACGTCGCTTTATACCGTGAGAGATGGGTAGTAGGGAACCTGTTTGCTGAATGAGATCTCCAGGAGATGTGGTATACTGCGCGTAACATCTTGGTGTAGGTGCCATCAATTCTCTTACGGCGAGTAGTATTCAATGTCCAGGAATCTGAGCAAAATAGAAAGGTTGTTACCACACAAGCCCGGAATAATTCTGTGTTTGCGTGTCTTTCTTAATCTGTGCCTTCCACACCTTTTGTAAAGAATGCAAAGCACTCCATGCCTGGGCAATTCCAGCGTCCATGTCATGATCAACATTATTGTATCCACCGAGATACTTAAAACTGTGCACCATTTCAATCTCTGAGCAAACGGATGCTTTCAGACGCGGATGGATTTAAGAGCATGCATTTCGTCTCTGGTGCGTTTAAAAAGAAACCGATGTCCTTACAAGATTTCTCAACACTGGTGATGAGATTCTGTGCGCTTTTGTTTGAAATTTCTAGCAGTGCGATGTCGTTGGCGTAGTCCAGACCGGCTAATTTATCCGCAGAATGGCGGCTACGTCTACATATCGTTAGAGTCAGATCTTTTTTGTTATTGAGGTACGCAGTGCATAGTCTAAACATATAATGAATACGAAAGGAGCAAAAAAGTCTCCCTGGAGAACACTTCTATTGATATTAAATGCATCAATTTCACCGTAAGGGGTGATAACTTTCGCAGACGTGTTGTCATAAATAACTCGAATTGCATTGACCCCGTCTGGAGGTATACCACAGGCAAGGAAAATACCATGCATCTTCTTTCAATTGATGGAATAGAAACCCTTGAAGGGGAATCTATGAAAGTTATCACAGCTTCTGTATCATGGTTCTTGAGTTTCTCTATAATGCGACAAAATGCCAATACGTGACCTGTGGTGGAACCGCCTTGTCGAAAACCATTTCGATTTGGACGCGATAGTTTGTCAATGAATAGACGGATCCTGTTAAGAATGCATCTGTTGAAAATCTTGGGTGTGATTTGGGATGGCAAGATTCCCCTGTAGGTATCTTTTTTTGCTAAGTCACAATTCTTTGGTATCGGGATAAGGCCATATGTTCTCCATTTATTTGGACGGCTACCCTTGTATGTTTCGTTGAAGAACTTTAGGAGGCTTGTATGCACTCTTGAAGGCAGGAGGCCATCCAAGCGGGATGACTTGCCGTTTTCTAAATGAATTATTGCATTATCCAGCTCAATTTTCCTTGTTTAATCCCCATGAAAAGGTCAAATAACTGGTTTACCATCGTTTGACTGAGAGGCTAGATCAACAATTAACAGATTCTTCGAATGATTATCTCACGTTTTCAGTCGATCTTGACCCTTAATAAATATAACATTGTGGAATTTTTTTCCAGAAAGTTCCTTAACAAGATCCCGCACATTCTGGATAGCAGAGGCTGTTGTTGGAGGCTCAAAAGAGTGGAGTATTTCTTTAGTCAGTTTGTCTTCATAACGTTCATATGTTTTTGAACAGTTTAATCTGGGATGATTGAATGTTGTGCGTGAGGCTCGAAGAGTCATGGATGTCCTCAGCCTTCGGAAATGCACGTGGTTTTGAAGGCAATAAATTGGCACCGGTTGTTGCAGCAATTTTAACAAACTCTGAATAACTCTGATCTGCCCGAGGTAAACTGTTGAAATGTAATGCAATGGTGTCTTTAATATGAGTAGATAGGGTAAAGTCGATGCTTGCCAAAACAGTCCTTTTGTAGTTGATGGCTTCCGGAATCGAAGACTTTATTTGACATTTCTTGTTACTACGCGATGATTGCTCCCAATAGAGTTAGACGATCAATAGGCCTGGAAGTCATTGACGCTTTTGCGCCGTCGTTTTCTATACATACAGACATACCTAGCCTCACATTGGCAAGAAAATGAGTAAACAACAATGCGAAAATTTGCGGAGGTCACATGGACTTTGTATTTAGTTGACCACGCTTTCTTACTGGCATAATCTAAGCGTGGGATCATGGTGCCGAATCACTTCTCTACAGCCTTTTTGAAGTGATTCTTGAATCAAAGCAAAACGTTGCCAAGCTGTTGTATGGCATTTCTTAGGTCCAAAATGTGAGGAGGTGTTCATACAATCAATGGAGGTTGCATCAAGCGTTTTCGAATTCATTTTCAATAATGAGATGTACCGACAAAAGAACTTCGCTTTTCAACGCTAATTTCACGTAAGATGTATGTCAATTTGCATAATGCCAAGGTTTTCTAGTACAGTGACATAACTATCTACTATTCTCAAGATTATCTAAACAACAAATCAGTATATAGCTGGTCAGAACAGTGAAAATGACTTTTACGCAAATATTTGATGCTTCAATGCATTAGAAAACATCAATTGATTCGGGGCGGGCAAACAGTCATGCATAGCCAGTTGTTTAAATAGATACAAATACGACCTTTGGAAATATCTTACTCTTTTACAAAATACCTACTAGTTGCATAAGAAAAACTGAATGCATTATTGTTTAACGAACAGCGTTTTTAGATCCAGAGTTGCTAAGTTGCTAAAGAAATGTATGTCTCCTTATTAGATACAGCTTCGTCACAGAATCTTGTAGGCCCAAGCTATTAACATTTGGTAGCCGACTAGAAGAAAATGATGAGTTCAAGTAGAAAAACATAAGCCTTTTATGTTGAAGTAAACTTCAGAATAACATCTCTTGTCTTAAAACATCCGTTCTTAACCCAATAGGTTCACCTATCTTTCTATTATCTTCGTACCACCTACTTGCCTGACACTGTATATGTAATACATCCGGCCACAAGGAAAACGAATATATGAAATTGAGAGTTCCCTAATTCCACTAGCTTATTCTTTAAATATTATGCAGCTTACTAAAACAAAAGTTCATTTCCTGGAGTTAAAATAAGCCATTCTTTCAACATTATTTAACTTCGAGATCCTAGACTCTTGAAGTAATTCTTTTAGGCCTATTAATATCAAATCCTCTGTCGATCTAAATATAGACGTCTCCTCAGATATAATTTCTTATTTCCGATCAGCATTACATCATTAACTTTACTACTTGTTATTCTCAGAGCTGTAGAAATCTTGCTAAGTATAGATTATTTCACCTTGCTGAACAATCTCTTCTTAGCAGAGACAACAAGCTCATATAATTATTGTTGCTATCATGTTGGGCATTTTTCATAGCTAATAGCACAGAAAACGTATGCTAACATTTTACGCGAGCCTTACGATTTGTCTATACAATACACCGTTGCAAAGTGTTGAAATGCTCTTTAGAAGACGTAGACATTGTATTTCAATACAGTCGGCGAGATGCGTCTTCAATCATACTGTTGAATAAATGACGCAATATCGCAATCTCTGTTTCATGTGCACTATATCAGATAGTGACAACGCCTTCATTGGCAGTTGTGATTCGTTCGTTTAGTAGGAGAAGGTCAATCGAAAATTAACATGTTCGCTTACTTATGTTTCTCCTTCTCCACGCGTATTTCGACTCACTATTTGTGATACATACCTTTTTGTTTACAATGTAGCGAAAATCACATTCTCTGATTTCGGCCTATTATGACAGTATTTACTGTGCTGAAGCCGGAAATGTTATAATTTAAATAAATCCAGGCAGTGACATTGTGAAGTCGGAGGCCTAATTTGGGGTAAATGTCGTAGGCGCAACCAAAAGATTGTGCCGTCGAGTGTTTGACAGGATAGTTTAATATTTCCCGAGTCAGTCGAAACAGCGCAGACATGAGAAGTTTTTTTATTGGGCTTATTATGTTATCTCATCCCACTAACAAAAGCAAGCATATCCAGATTTAATGTCACCTTTGGTCCACGAAATGTGTGTAAGGTATGTGTGTGCACTGAAATATGTGAGCATTCTGAGTCTAGTTACATTTTGACATCATACCATATTGTGTTCTCATCTCTTTGAATCCTGTTGTTTCGAGTCAACATATCAGAGAACAAGGTTCGAGTTAACATATCAGAGAACAAGGTTCCAGTCGCCATTATCATAAAACAAGGCTCAGTATTTGATACAGTACGTTAATTATACGTGGAATCTTCAAGTCTACCTAGTGCTCCCGAAGTAGTTATTCTAAGCAAGGCATTTGATTTATACAGGCCAAATTTATATGTTGAGGGCCTTCTTGTTTACCAACCAAACAAGAGTTGTGATTGATGTGAACCTCATACATTTTAACCATCTTTCGCATGTTGTACTAAGTTATACATTTTGGAGTGCTTGTAAATACGCTCGCACCTTTGCTCCTGCTTTATCCTTTAAATACCTACGCCATAGTATCAACTCTTTTCCCGCTCTCTGAAAGATATCATGGCCCCCCATAGTATCCTTATTAACATACGTACATGCGAAATATTGTTGGGGGTTTTTTTGTGGTTTTTTTTATTGTATTCACACCGATCAAGGCCAAAGCCACTATTAGGAACGGGTTACTTTTCCTTTTCGGATGACAATCTTTTCATGTTAACTCGTTATGCTATTTTTATGCTTGCTATTCTTGCTATTCATACATGTATGTAATCCCCCAACTGTCCTATCTCCCGAAACATAGTTTCCCACTTCACGAGAGCAGATGGACAGAGCACAGTACCTCCGGGATCGTGGCAGGCAAGCTCAGGATCGGTTCGAACTCACGACCCTCGGAGTGTGAGT
>JAAAKL020007598.1:0-16724 GCA_010016065.2 Carybdea cf. marsupialis auct. non (Linnaeus, 1758) | reverse complement strand
ACGAAAATCAAATGCTGAAGGTGACGTATCGGGGTTTCTAATTATCCGTTTTCTTAGAAACATAAGAATACGGGCCATTCCCCCCTGGGCAATTCCCCCCGGACAATTCCCCCTAGACAATTCCTCCTGGACAATTCTCCCCGGACAACCCCCTAGACAATTTCCCCCCTGGTCAATTCCCCCCGGACAATCCCCCCTGGACAATTCCCCTCCACTATTATTTTTGAAAAATAAATACTGCAAATATCCACCTTTGATATGGTGTAAAACTACGCTACCGAACCCTTTATATTATGGGTGGAATAAGAAAAATGAAGCAATTTGTTTTAAATTTTTCCTTTAAAAGCCGTGATATAAGATCGTTTCTCATATAAATTGGACTCCTACACACGTTAGTCTCTACACTCCTTTTGAAAAAAGCCATAATGCTTGTTTGTCACCGCGCCTGCTTGGTTAACGTTGAGGTCACTTTCTTACACATTTTAATGCTTGTAAGCGCCCACTTGGCCGCAGTAATGATGAATTGTAACTTCTGGATCAGTTCTGTTTTTACTCGAGTCTTCAACAATGTACAAAGTACAGAATGTTACTCAAAACGTTTAGCAAGTCAAATAAATTTTTAGTTGCAAATCAAGAGGTAGCAGAACTGGAAAAAAGTACCATGCATGAATGCTGCAAAAAAGGTAAGCATTGATATTGTTAACAAAAGACATCATGATAATCTAGGCAAAACATTGCCCAAATATAAACATAACAAATGAAATACAACTGCACGAAATAGCGAAAACATTTTAGTACAGAAAAGCTTTTTTCGTCTGACACCCCTCAGAGTACAAAATCGTCAGAATTGAGATGGGAAGAAATCAGTTAAACTTATATCAAACTGATTGCTAGATTGCTAGCAACAAAACCGTTGCTTTGCAGACAAAAAGAGTTTGTCTTTTTATTGGGCCTTTTCGGCTAACCATTTAGTACCACGGACACTAATTGGTCAAAACAACACCAATCTACTGGTTTCATGTATTTTCATTTATCATAACACACTATGTGTTCAAAAAGTGGAAACTAAAGAAAAAGACTCCTTCGAATTCTCCGAATGGATTCTCTCTACTTCTGGGTATCATCTTTAAATAATCGATGTTTATCTGCCACTTTACTCAGACGAACATAAGGTGCCGGTAAGTACGTTCTTCAAGGAATTTCCGGACTACCTTGGGTCTGACTAAAGAAGACATTTTGTCTGCTGGAGATATTAACATACACTCAGATAAAAAACAAAAACCGCTGATGCCGTAATATTCCACGATCATCTAGAGTCCTTCGGACTTTGACAACACGTGATATACCCTGCAGATGAACGTGACCATGCACTCGAGCAAATGATCCCCTGTACTTCCTAGATTGTTCTAAAAGATTTCCCCCTGAGTTGACAGTTTACCTCCAACCAAGCATCAATTATTCATACCTTACCCCTGGAAAGTCTTGTAAAGCAGCAAAGGTGATTAATTAAAATAATTTAGAATCTGTTGATGTAGAGGTTTTCATAAGGGATTTAGTGGCATCCCCACTGCTCCAACATAGATTCTATAACATAGATTCTATGTTACAGAATCTGTGGCTCCAACAGTGTACCATCTTCAAAGCATCCCCATGCAAATTGGAGAAGATTGTGATGAAGTAGAATTCAACCTGTACTACTCTTGATGAAAAGCATGCCCTCGTGACGTGCGAGAGTGTACGTTCCCGTTAATCAGTCTCACGGTTACACCCCTGAGATAAAAGAGGCTAAACGACTTCGTAGACGAGCTGAAAGAAGCTGGTGAAGGACCACAGAGAGAACAAAATTCGAATTGTTTAAAAAACAACGAAACAATGTAGCGTACCTAATAAATGATGCTAGGAAGAATTTCTACATTACCTTAATAGAGCAGAACGGCAACGACCAGGGGAAGTTATTTAGAGCAGCCAGGAAACTTTTAATTAAACAGAAGGAACTATCCTTTCCAAACCGTACTGACAACTCCTCACTAGTAAATGACATCGGTCATTATTTCGTACCCAAGATAGAAAAAATACCCATAGAAATCGATGCATCAGGAAACAGTACTTTAATAATTGTAAAACCTGATAGAGAACTGATTGACATTCATGCCTTCAATGCCCTATATGGGGAGGAATTTCTCAGTCTTATTAGAAATATTGCAAAGAAAACCTGTCCACTTGATCCTACACCAACGTCACTTGTCATTACTTGCCTTAATGTACTCCTCCCTTTCATTAATCGCATGATTAACTGCTCACTAGCATCTGACATTTCCCTGATGATTAGAAGGAGCAATTTGTTGCTCCACCGTTAAAAACACCTAGTCTTATCTTAGGCTTTTCCAAACTAAGACCTACCAGTAATCTTCATCATATTTCCAAGTTAACGCAACGTGCTGTTGATAAATAAACGCGTTCATATATGACAGAACGTGATCTATATCCATTACTACAATCAGCATATCGTAAATGCCATCATACTGAAACGGGATTATGGAAAATCACGATGTTCTAACGAACATGGAGAGTCACGGAGTTACTCTATTAGTACAACTTGATCTGCACTCGATACAGTGGACCATAACGTTTTGCTAAGTCGTATGAAACTAGTTTTTAGATTCAAGGACTCGCATTCCAGCGGTTTGCTACTTAACTTTCAAAAAGGTTCCAACGCGCGTCCTTCCGCTAGAACCTCATGTGGCATTCCTCAAGGACCACGATTGAGACCTCTTCTTTTTACAATCTATACCAGCAAGTTATTTGAGATTATTAAAGGACATTTACCTGAAGTTCACGCCTATGCTGACGATGTACAGTTATATTTGGCCCTATAGGCCGAATTCACGATAGTCCGAAGCAGAAGCGCTCACTGCCGTGGGGCAGTGCATCAAGGATATTCGATCCTGAATGTTAACCAATAACCTGCGTCTGAACGACTGCAAAACAGAATTGTTACTTCTTGGTACTAGACAGTAACTGTTACTCAGTCAATATCGGTGCCATCAGTATTGGCGAAACCAGTATCTCTCTTGTGTCTGCAGACTTGGTTTATGGTTAGACAAGAACACGAGTTTAGTGAACCAGGTTAACAAAATTTGTAAGGCCATCTCTTCTGATTCACATGATATCAGACAATTAGGGAACTCATAACACGAAGCACTGCTCAAACATTAGTAAAAGCTCTAATCGCAGGGCCACATCGATTACTGCAATAGCTTGCTTTACGGATTGCCTGTTATACATATTAGTAGCCTAAGCTTAAACGTTTACAGAATGCAGCACCTCGGCTTGCCTGTCATGTACCAAGATATTGTAGCATAACACCAGTTTTAATATTTACACTGGCTTCCTGTTATTTTTAGCATCGAATTCAAAATATTAGTTATAACTTTGTAAGGAATCTACTGTGACGAACAAAACTAGATTAGATGTTTCATTTATGTAAAGAAAGCTACGCAAAACTATGTCTTCCAAAAGAATTCTACTGCAGCTACTACGAAGTAAAGCAAAGAAAACTCTAGGCGATAGAATGTCTGCAGTATCATCCCCTACACTGTGGAAAAAATTACTACTAAGAATCAGGGCTGAACAGTACTTTAATAATTTTACGATATCTATAAACACACACCTCTTTAGAATAGCCTTTTTTGTAGCGTAATATTAGTTGTAAAATGCATAGCCAATTTTGGTTTTATGTATCCTTGGGTTGTCTGTAAGTTGGTTTTGCGTCAGGTTTTAGCTAGATATCAATAGATTTTTCCTATTTTAAATTACCTTTTTAGTCATGGTTTACTTTAAATAGCTTACTTTATTTTAATCGTGTTTTAGGCTTTAGAATTCAAAGTTGTACTTATAAGACTCAACGACGTTAAAATAAAGTTACTAGGTAAGGCACATTATATCATATTTACATGTAATCTTGCGCCATATAAGTATCACTTTATGATCTTTAAACGTGAGTACTGAGCTTTTTGGAAGGCGGTCGTCCTCCGCTCGAAGTGCATGACCAAGCCCCCGTAAATGGTATTGCCATTAGGTGCATAATGAGGATACCTACTTTATTAAGTACAAATTGTTGGTGACACTGTCCTGACAAGTTATGGCCATAACGCGTTGGCATTGCAGAGGAGATGAAAACCTTCACGGCGGATTGTCCTGCATACCGTAGGCTGTGCAGAACCCATTGTAATACAGGAAGACGAAAAGGACGCAGACCTGGAACACCTTGAGCTTGGTATTCTATGTTAGCTGGTGTTATTCCGACCTCTCTTGCTTAGCTTTGAGGCCGAGGCTTTGGCGATGCGTGTATCAATTTCTGAAACATTGGACAAATTGCTAGCCACAGTTGAACCAAGGTGAGTGGATTATTAAGTAGCTTCGGATGATGCTTTGCAGATGCTGATTAATGGTGCCATCAGGGGTACGTTTGACTATCAAGGCTGTCTTATTACTGTTGATGGTCTGCCTAAACGCCTTGCTAGCTATGAGCTAACCTATCAATATACGTTTGGTTGCATTCTTCCACATGAAAAATTTCCGATGGATCATAGACAAATAGCATCTCTTTAGTAGAATGGTCTTGAGATAGTCTTGGCCTTCAGTTGGGATAATTTATACAGTTTTCGTTTGCTTCTGTTATGTAGGTATAGTGATGAAAAATAAACTTGCTGTAGACATGCAACCTTGTGTTGCCCTTGTGTTGCCCAACCTTGTGTTACCTACTCAAGATCTCTGATCAGGCACCACCATCGCTCACTGTGCACACAATCGTGGAAAGAGATAGTGGTGAAATGAGAGCAATTCCTCATTTGGAGCTAGACCAGACCACTTCTGCTCACCATATATATGTCTTGGTGAGGTCAATCAATATAACAACGTTTGCTGTTCCATTTCAGCTGCAGGTGTCGCAGATACCGGTACCGATTGTGCACCTATCGCTTTGTAGTCGTACTGGAACCGAAGGCAGATTCAATTGGCGTGATGATTTTCGAATCACGCATGCCTTAACCCTCCTCATACTGGATTACTTTGAAATAAGTAGGAATGAGTGTGAAGAGGTACTTTAAATCACATAGTTTATGGCAAAAACCAGGTTTATTCTAAGTGTAGGGGGAAATTGTGACGTGATCATTAGCAAACTGTTTAAAACGCTTGTTCTGAAAACACCCCTAAAAGATTTGCGGAAAAGTCGCAAGTTTCAAGAAGATTTGGCATGTCTTTATTGAGATATCAGGGAAAATGTGGAGCAGCAGGCATACTGGACCCCACGTTCCAATCTGGGTAAGGTTAAAGTATATTATAATCTCTCCAGCATGAACACAGGAACCCATGTAGTGTCAGAAGCTAGTCTTCCTTTCTACATTTTACGACTTAAAGAGGTATTACATCCGTATCTCTAGCTTGACTATTTGATAATGCACCGACTACAGTATTTCATGCTTGCAAAGTTAGCTCAGCGTTCAGTCTTTTGCTAACAGGTTGTCCCTCATTGGCAATAGGCAGTACCCGAGAGACTGATTTACATTATCCCGTCTTCCCATCTACTTTTTGCAGTCTTTTATGACCTCCATTGATTTGTATTTAAAGAGTGTGGTCTTTTTGGACGTCATACCTGTGACTTGCTTGAATCATTCGCACGTGCCCCTTATGTTCCTCCTGTGTGCTGCAAGCTTCATTCTCTTCGGAAGGTCATGGCAGTACGCATCTATATGGTAGTGTCATGTTCTGTACCAACTCTCACTTTAAAATAGCTCAGGAGACAGACATGTTGTTACTGTCGCGAAGAACCAGTAAATCGCGAGTCGGGTGCTGAAGACCTGGCTTGATGGGTGAAGTGCTAGCAACCTTTCCCCATCAAAGCATCTAAAATAAGTTAAACTTTTTATTGACCTTGTAAGTTGTTAGTAACTTTGTCAAGATCATATGTATAATCATCTTGTTGTAGCCTCGTGCGAAATCGATTCCAGCCTCGATTTACATACAGAAGACGTTATTTTTAGGCGGGAAGATGGAAAAGGGTTTGGGCGGAACAAGGGACTTTGAAGGGGTACTTCTTTGACTTTTGCGCTGAATGGTGAATAGAGGAGAGAATAACTAAACTTCAACTCAACTTTTGTATTTGCGTCGCTTTCACTATAGTTACAGTGGAACGTGGCTGATCATAACATGTAGGAATTCTTAGAAACTAATTTGTTGTTTTTTCTAGGGACTGAAGTAATGGAGTCTAAAAGCACACAAGGTTAACACAGCTTTCAACTGGTGAGAGCCGTAGAGTAAGGATTCTCTATTCCACTCGTTAGTTGATTAATCATGCCGAACAATGCGTTCTTCACGGAAAACCCTACTCTGTGTTCCCTAATATACCATTTGCTCTTTTCTTGATAAATTACGGTATAATTTCTCTTCTTTAAAATTTCAATGTGTAGAAGTATGCACTATAAATGTTTGACTTGTTCAACTCGCGGTTTATCACAGCTGTCTTTCAGGCATCTTCTATTGCGTCAAGGTCTCCAGTCAGCCCAGGCCCAACTTTTCGTATATTTAAGCTTCGTATTCAAAGAGCTAGTAGGACCTCTATTCTTACTGGTTACTCAAGTAATGAGCCCCAAGCTCCAGACACCCACTGAAGTAGGCAGAACGTCCTTGAACAGCAACGTATTGGATGTGGGCTACCAGCTCAAGAAGTGCTTAAGCTGTACAGTGATACATAATGATCCCTGCAACCTTCTACAAATAGCAGCATACAGCTCTTCAAAAAGCTCTTGTACCTAATTCTGTCTGAAAAAGATGATGCATGTTTAATTAGAGCTAGCAATAACGATCTTATTTGCATTTCAAAAAATGGGCAGAGCGCTGTTATGGTGCGCCTGCCGCAAACACGTCAGGGAAGTATTCCTTAATATTGCTCGGGATTCACTCAAGATAAACGCATTCTACAGCACAGACGTTAAGGTCACGAATCAAATTCGACGCTTGTTTCGAAATCTGCTTCGACACTTGTTTAAAGACTTGTTTCGAGACTTGTTTCGAGACTTGTTTCAAGACCTTTTTTTTTTCAACCTAACAGGCAAAGAGATAGGAATTATTTTTGATGAGACAAGGAGGAAAGGGTATTGTCCTCCTAAGGGAAATCATACGAGAGATTGTTCTACTGATCAAATGCGCTGAGGCGAATTATGCAAACTGCTGCAACTAGTCCTGTTACACTTGAAGGGGCCGGCATAAAAAGTCAATCTCTTAAACCTTATGTAAGATATACATCTAGGTGGACTGGGAAATTACTTTTAATGTGCAAAAATGGTTCTAATACGACGGTTTATCATCTACTCCAACAACGAATTTTTCACTACCAATCAGATGGACAAACTGAAGTGTTTATGACATTTTGTATGCAAGTAGATGTACTATGGTCCTTTTTGTCTCCTATCAGTTTATAGTTTCCTCAAATTGCAATATTGCTGGTGAAATGCAATTTGTTAGTGTTGACCCCGTGGCAAATAAAAACTGTGCTCAAAGAGGAATCTAAAAGCATAAGTAATAGTTTCGGCTGATCAGTCCGCTTATTTTTCTGATGACCTTTCTACGCGATGAGACATCCTAACACAGGCTATATTTTCGCAACCGAAAGGTGAAACCCCGAAAAATCATTTTGGAACAGAATTTGGGAAGTCCATATTCCAAGTGTCTGGCGCGGAGATGGTGCACTTGAAATAATTATGTGGTTATGGCGCGTGGAAATTCATAGATCTGTTATACCTAAACTCGGATTCTTATAAAAAAATTCTTGGACCTGGTAGGACTTAGATTCTTGTATGCAAGCGACGTGGCGTGACACCCCTAATAAGCCCTTCAACAACAGCAGTCTCTGATCATCTTACTATTTGGGATTCGTCAATTTTTTTTTCTAGAAATAAACTACATGAATCGAATATCGCCTATAACGTCCCCCAAATCGTAGCTCGATTCTTATATCTTTCTTCTAAATTCCTTATGTACGAGGCCCATATCAGTCGAGGGGGCCAGGGGGTAAGTGCCCCCACTTTTGCTAAAGTTTTATCACATATGCAGATGCATTTTACTGTTTAAAGAGAGACTCAAGTTTTAAGAAGCAAAGATTCAAGTTTGCCATATTTTCTGCTATGCGATCAAACTCGCTAACTAATTTGGCCAGGTAACTTCCCCGATTGTTGAGTCATGGGATTCATTGTGCTCATGAAATGCTTCTTCCTATACTCCCCAAGGTAATATACGACTCGGATTGAGGATTCCAAGATCATCCTGTATTCTTCAGCGATCAAGTTATGTAGACTTATCTCATGATGACTGATGGTAGACTTCGCTTTTTGACAAATCTCGATGGTAAAAAATCGTGGGACCACTGGGGATGTCTGTTGTCTTGTATTGCTCTACTACAAGCTGGTGTGCCCTATGTTTACTTTGATGTGTGTCTGTTCTGACTTGAGCGAACGTATACAATACGGTTCATTCAGGTTAGCGATTTTAGCCTCGATCTGGACGCAGCCTGGCAGAAATACGTCATCTAAAATTTCGGTGGTAGGCCTCAAAGATAAACGGCGATCATATCTGACACAATCGACTTCTCTTCATTTACTGTTGACGAACTTAATAACGTTTTGAAGCAACGTTGAGAGTTGTATCCAGGATACCCGAAGTGAATCAGCAATGAAGTGTAACGTCCTCTAATTGAGGGCACTTGATGGTATTCTTTAGCTTCCCTCAAGAGGTGCTGCAGTTAGGTGCATTGCAGCGTTATTTCGGCATTATACCTGTTGGCATCAATGCTCTGTAATCGTTTTCCAAAATATAATTTGTTAATGTTAGTAGCTTTCCTGTTCAAAGAAGACTCAAAAGAACAAGAGGAACTGACTAAGAAAATATCAACCCTTCCTTTCGTGTGTAGCCACACTATCAAACGAAGCGAAAACGAGGATTCTGCTAAAACTGTATTGTATACAGGAAAGCAAACAATCTTCACTCACCTCAAGATGTTCGCAAGCAGTGTGCAAATTGTTAAGGCTCAGTACTTGCCATCTCATCTCTGTCATTCACGAAAAACAGACAGACTAACCAAAGGATTTAGTAACTTCGTCACGCCAAAATATCCACTGTAAAGAATTATGTAGAGGAGTCGAAATGACGGTGTCCTTCTTTACCCGCCTTTTACTGTCTGTAGTGACCTCAAGTCCTCTACTCTGTTAAAATTAGATGGAAAATCTCTTGTATTTAGTGCATCTTGGACAATGCTTATCACAGTACGTATAAAAAAATAACAATCCACCATTATTCATGCACCAACAAGATGAGTGTCTAGTATCGTGCTTTGGCTTCGATTGGAACAGAACGGCATTCTTTCATGATCGAACGAACGAACGTGGCCAGACTGTTTCCATAGCAACGAAAACCAGCAAGATCCGTTGAATGCACTGGTTGTCGAAGTCACGTCAAGCACAGCAGCTGGAGTTAGATTTCAAAGAAGATAAAGATCTTATATTAGATAGCGGGAGAGGCCGTGCTTTCATAGTAAAATAGTGAAAGTCAAGAAAAACTGAATATCAGTGAAAGTGGGAGAATTACATTAAAACTGAAAGCTAACATGTTCTGAATCTAAACAACGGTAGGCCTATATTAGTGAAGTAGCTGCTAGCTTTTGCTTACTTTTTAAAAAAACAAAACATATGAAATGTATTCATTGATGTCACGCCCATAACGTCTGCAATTCTGCAAAAAACAGTACAGAAACAGGAATTTGCGGTAGGTTCTCTATCGTCGGTGCCAGTAGAAGAGAGATCCGAAACATCTTCTTTTTAGATGTTGAAAGTAACAGAAAATTGAATCTTGATCAAAGAAAGTTCCTAAAAGCGTCACAAAAAACCATTTGTTCCTTCACTTGCAAACTTTTGATGATAATCAGATGCAGAAAAATACTACGAAACGATACTCAGAGTTCTCATTGTTTGAAATGCGCTTTGGTGAAATTTGGATTAGTGAGAGGATCCTGCCAATGGTGTAGACCTAATGTTTGTAAGGTTGGTCCTTTTGCTTTGACATTCGTCTCAGGAAAGGAGGTGCAAGAGACCAATCATCCAGGACTAAGTTTGAAAAATACTAATCTCGACAAACCTCGCTACCAGAGAAATGGCCTTGTTGCTCAATAAAAGTCAGTAGACAGTTCTCCAATGGCTTGCTCTATGCATTTTTGGTTTTTACTCTAACACATTGACATTTAATTAAGTATACATGCTATTAAATTCCGTAGGCTATGTCTCTTCAGGAAAGGGATAATGAAAAGTATTTCTAGAGCAATCTTCAAAGACAACACTTTCCTGTTGTGTAGTTGTCCTATTGTTCCTATTGTTCCTATTGTTCCTATTGTTCGTATTCTCATTACCGCTGACACAAAGGTCTGTAACTACTATATAAATTGTATGCTCACCACGTGTTAGGCGTAGTTGGAAGTAGTTATGAGATAAAGTGGTTTAGTATTCCCACTCAAGAATCGTAGTCATAGATTTGTTGAGACGATTTGAAGTTTCTTATTATTACTGTCATACCCTATATATGACTAATAAGAATGATATCCTTAAAATAAGGATAAGTACACATTATTCCGCTTGCCTTTAGTGCATGACATTACGCCTTTTCCTTCCTAAGTAAGGCTTTAAGTCTCAGAACTCAGTAACATGGCACAAATTATCTTTTGTATCATAAAGCTTGTATCAGATAACCTTGATATCTTGACCTCATCTCATGACTATTGCAAGTTTTGTTATAAAAAAGGCTGCACTTATAGGGTGCACCAGTAGGAAATATTTCAAGCTATCAAGCCTTTGTTAGATGTTTCCTTTTGTTTCGAAATAAAAAAGACAAAACAACCTTGCATAGGCTTGAGACATAGACTTTTGTTTGCTTCTTATCAGCATTTATCTACTAAGGACGCTAGCTTCCGAAGCTTGAGCAGAAAAATCAATATAGATAAGCTATGTACTTCATGTGCAAACTCTGAGAGCTTCTTTCGACCAGGAGAAAATATGTAGATGAATTCACATGCGTCTTTTATTCATGAAAGCAAACGGTAATCTTTCAGGTAAATAATGCTGTCGATTTACACTGTTCTGAACACTGACGTGGCATCAAATTGTAAAAAATATGAGGCCCACATTTCCTCATCTTAATCCACCAGACAACCTCCTTTCCTGTAGATACTCTTTAGATAATTATGGGCCGGACATCTAGGAACAATCTTTTCTAGGGGTGGTGGAGGTGGGGGAGTCTACTCTTACATGCTCTACATGGTCACGTCCAATGTTGAATAGGAACGGACTGTATCCCGACGCTTGATGGCGTCAAAACATTGTACGGATGTTCTGTCATTGAAAACTGCGAGAGAAGGTCTAGATTCTTACCTTTGAGAAAGAAAAGAAGCTTACTTAAAGCTATATACAAGCCTAAGAAGCTAAAGAAATTATATTCTACCTATAAGTGCAATCACATGAATATGCATAAGAAGTGTAAGAAGAGACAAAACATAATATCATGTCCAGAATGAAGGAAACATGACACGGAAAATCATTATATTTTATTCATCAAGAGAGAATCAATTAAGATTTTGTAAACCAACAGCGGACTCATGCATGGCTTAGAAACTAGGGTCTAAGGGCAGATAAAGAGGGGTTTATCATGGCAATACGAGTTACGACTGTACTAACAAGGAATTTCCAGGGCAAAATTGTGATTCCAAGTGCAGACTATGTCACAGATACAAAGAAGCAATTAAGTCTCAGGTTGTGAAGTATTTGGAAACCAGGAATAGCTGGAAACTCCCATGTGCTTCGAAACATCCACTGGATCTTGTGTAGTAAATACAACATCTAGATACTAAGAAGTTGCCATGACTATGAACCAGGTGTGGTCAAAGACAAAGTCAGTGTAAAAATTGAATGGGATATGACAATACATATAAACAGGGAGATCAGAGCAAACAGGGATTATTTTGAAAGACAAAGAAGAAAATTTGTACTAGTTGACAGAATAGTAGTGTCATCTGAGAGATATTTTCCACAAAAAGACAACGAGAAGAAGAGGAAGCACATAGACCTAGAAGTAGATATAACAAGAATATGGAACACCAGGACAAGCACAGTTCACGTCATATATGACTTCCTAGGGATGGCGAGAAGAGGTTTACAGTACAACTTGAAAGACCTCAAGCTTACGTCTCTTTCTATCCAGAAACTACAAAAAATAGTACTGCTGGGAACTTTGGAGAATTGTCAGTACATTTTTGTCACTGAAAGGAAAAGAGGTTGACACACTGCAACTTTCCAAACAAAATTTTTAGCAGAACCGCCAAGAATTTTAAAATCAAAATACAAATTTGTTATGTCAGATAAAAGAAAAGTATACTCTTAAGTTTCAAGCATATAACACTTACGGCCGGAAAAAGTAAGCCAAAGATTTCCAGGGAGGGCTCTGAAGGCCTTCACCCCCTCCCCCCGAGGAATAAGACTATTACGTCCATTGTTGCTTTCTTGAAATAAAAGTTAACAACACGAACCGTGATTAATCTTCAATCTAGAGGATCTCCTCTGCTTTTAAAAATCGGTATCATCTCACACATTCCAACCGAATATTGCCAAAATGTGATTATTGACTACATCCACCATATCCACTCCACATTCGCTAATGTGCCTTTACAAATCAATACTTAAGACTGAAGTTCCAGTTACCTCCACGCTCTTTATATCTTGCAATGTTCGCTTCTTCTCTCCAGCTGTTCCCGAGGTGGCCATAAACTGGTGACTGATTGCCTAATTCTTCTCATTTTCCATGTCGAGGAAGCTACAGAAGTATTTACACCATACTCCGTGAAAATTCTTTTCCTCTTCTTCCTTCGCCAGCAGTTTCCAACACTAGTCCTTTATTACCACTGTGACACCAACATCATTTCTCAATCCAGCCCTCCGTTTCTCCACTCTTTATATGGTCTTTTGATATTACATACCCCAGCAAAATATATTTTGATTCCCCCGACTTTTTATGTCTTGTCTGCATTCTAGTTAATTTTGTTTCGTTCTTTTTCACGATTGTATTCTTTCTTTCTCTGATTTTCTCCCAGTCTTTGTCACTCCTTTCATTCCTTCCTTTCAACTTACTTGACAACCATGAGGTGTCATTCAACTGCAGCTCTCCACTCTTTGCTGTGGCACATACTTCTTTTACTGTTGCTAGCACATCCGACGTCATGAACATCCAGTACTTATCCAATTTTCCTCCTCTTCTACTACAATAGTTTTTCGACATTTGCTTTATGTAAAGAGGTTTTTAACTATTCATAGCTCAGCTCTTTACTAGAACAGAGACTTGCATTGACCAAACGTAGCAACTGATTATCTTACACAGAACGTTTTGAATTCTTTCAACAGTATAGTTTTCTATCTCTCATCTACAAATCATGGTGATCCTCCTAGAAGGCACAACTCCAGGCTGAATATCTGATTCTGATTCCCCTTTAAACATCTGTCAAAACTTGGTCTTTTTCTCAAAAATTATGCTCATCAGCTGCTTCTTCCTAGTCTTCTTCAAAAAGCACAGTTATCGATCTTGCACCACTCATACTTCTCTTGGACTGAATTTGAAAACTTTCACTGTTTTTAGATCTTCTCTTGTTTCGATTGGAAATCAATCTTAGAAGCTCGCCTTTAATTTCATATGTAATGCAGTAGCCTCCTGGGGAGATTTTTTAAGAGCATGTGTTGGTCAACGCCAAGTCCATACTTGCGCAGCCTTGCAACAACTGCCTTCCTCTCATTCTTACATCTTGCAAAATCCTTGTCAGTCTCCACTGACATGCCCATATAAGTCTGACCTCATCAACATTTTAGCATATGTCATACTGTGTAAAAAATGTTGTTGACTTCACCAGCAATCCCTAGTCTCACTCCGATTCATTTCTGAAAGTCTTATGACCTAATTTACGTTCTAAGTTGATTCCGAATTGAATTTACCCCCACTATGTTGCAGTTGTATACCTTATGATCTTCCTCAGACTACAAGCACTTTTTCATAGAGGCAATGGATCTCAATGTTACGACGTCTGCACAATTCGATCAGTTCTCTCCAACCTGTGGACATAAAACCTATACTCAACCTTTCAATGTTTAAATTCACTAATTTCTTTGGTAGTCATTGTTGTGTTCACATTGTGTCTGTCCGCTTTGGATGTCAACCGAGGGATACTGACACTCGTTGCTTGCAAGGCAAGCCCTATCATTACACGCTTCCACGTACACTTTCAGATCTCATATCATCGTGGCTAGTGCTTAAGTTTCCTTTTTCCGCTGTTGAGCTAGATAGATGGCCTCTTCAAGTGCTTAAAGTTTTCTACGTAGTCAACATCTCGTCTTCTGGATCAGCCTTGTTGAAAGGCGGCCATGCTCACCTTAAAGTAGGGCCGTCAGCGAGTTTTGAGGCTTCTGAGAATTTTGTTTTTGTTAATCACTGACCAAAATCACGTCCTGTAGGTTGTCATGCGGAGGGAAAGTGATGACGTCACAAATCAAAATTTTTGGAAATAGTACGAGTTGACTCCAGGTATCTAAAGGCAACCCTGGAATACGTAAATGCTATTCTCCGCTTGTTTAAATATAAACACGCACAATATCATCAGCATAATGACGTTGAAAATTATGAAAACAAACCCTTAGCAAACCAGTAGAGGTATTTGTATAAATTTGTAGTACAGTAGATACCAGGTATTACCTTCATAGATATACTTTGGTAGTGATTCCTTTTCCACGAACTTCCGCATGCAACAAATGCCGCTAGCCTGTATATTTCCTACAGCCTTGTATTAGACTTTTTACTATGATGCTGCTGCGAGAGAATGCAGAAAAGTTTGGTTTGTTATGTCTTTCTATTTTACAGATCAAGCAAAAATTCAATATTAGGAAGGAAAGGAACTTTTCAACGCAAAATTCTAGTTTAAATCAAGCAATCTTCAGGTCTTCTAAAATAAATCCACTTGCAAAAACCATGTCCTTCTGCTTTATACTGTCACAATTCAAGTTTATTTGGCGTTGCCCTATACGTCTAACTTTTTAGATATATTCATTACTTATATTCTTTGAGTCATATGATACACTGATACTATGTTGTCTGCAAGCTATAAATCTGTAACTTATTATCAAGGAAATTTTAAATCTTTGTTGCATGTGGTATACCCTCACATGACTACGATAAGCTAGGATAAGGCTACTAAACTTAAAAAGCCCCTAAAGTTTTGCTTTAAGAGAAAAGATAGTTACGTGATAAAAAATGGGTGATTAGTATCCATGACTTAAATTCCCGTGCAAAATAGCGTGATAACAGACTTCTTCATATTTTTAGTTGTAAGAGTACACTATTCTCTCTACTATAAACTGCCCATCTTCAATCTCTCTTAGAAACAAAACTTCCCTAAATATAATGCAAGAAGCCATATATAGATGACGTCCAATATGGTACATTCGCAGAGTGTATTGGTGACAATTTACCATAATTCATAACAGATAACCAGACAGCAGTAAACAGTTTACTGCAAGCCACTTATCATCTTGTTTCTACAAATAAGTAAAGAGAACATTTAAAACTGTAAAGAAACACTCACATGTAATGTAATGTTATCAAAAAGTTCTTTACGGATTTCCAGAAATATGTGTTTATGTTTTCCTGTGATGAAACAGGAAAGCAATAAAGAAATTCTCCATAGATGGGTGACGAATGGTTTAAAGAAATCACGTAAAATGAAAATTCATCCTAAGGCTTTGAAAAACAAAACCAAGGAAACCCTGCAGCACATTAAAGATACTTAAAATGCCTTAATTATATTAAAGAAAAAGAAAAAGTTAGCTGTTACTCGAAACTAATTTATAACTATAAATCTAAAAGAAATACGGAAATCAATAGCAGACCTAATGCCAAAATCTAGGAGCAGATCTGAAAGCACAAAATGCAGTTAACAGCAAGTAAATGGCTGACAATACAAAAAAAAACAAAGCAAAAGTCGAGACTATAGTGAGGTAGGACTTGCATTAGCTACTAAAATTCCTTTTCGCTAACATAAATAAACAGATATTATGAAGAAATCCATTAACAACTTTTATAATTACAATAAGTGAACCAGATCTGACAAATGACTTCAAATTGTTATAAAGACGCAAGGCCACTGAATACGATGGCTTCGATACCAACATCATTGCCACACCGTCAAAAGAACTAATAATTCCGCTACTAATTTATTTAATAGATCATTGAAAGTTGGAATATCCCGTTACCTTTTGAATATTGGTAAAGTTATACCAGTATTAAAAGGAGGCAACATGCGTGTTATCTAAACTAAAGACCATTATTTGTAAGGGTTTTTTATGAATTCTTGCAGAAGATTAGATATTTGCGTTTCATAAAACATTGAAAACAATTGAAATTAAGGATTATTGAAGTATCCGGGAGGCAAACTATGCAAAACGCTACCTTTGGAGTATTTTTGAGAGTCACAGAGACTTTGATACGAGAGACCCTAAAGCACGGTTCCCACTAGGCGATAATTAGCGATAACTAACGATAACTAACGACAGACTTCTAGTGGGAACGTCCTTCTAAAACCATTTCGTTAGTTATCGTTCAGT
>JAAAKL020007597.1:1257-16726 GCA_010016065.2 Carybdea cf. marsupialis auct. non (Linnaeus, 1758) | reverse complement strand
GGATGCTGCAGATACAGGCATCATTTCTTTGTTCATTGGAATTCGTAAAAATACTTCTACCTCTAGTGCTTACAAGTAGTACCGCTACTAGATACAATCAGTACAAACGTGAAAATAAGGTGTAGTTGCATTTCTTTCCACGACGCCCTAAAACGCTTTAGATCAGCTATTTTATACACGGAGGATGATCAAGGATAAAATTTTAAGTTAAATCAATACTAATTGGATTTCGTGTGAATTAGGATTCCGACGTGGCTGAAATTACAAGTTATCTCTACGCCGGTTGTTTATACTTGGGACCCTTTCTGCCCAATGCTTAGTTAAGAGCGGTGCTAATTTGAGAGTACCCCTTGTCCTCATGTAACAGTTAATCGATCTTTTTAGCTAATTTGCTCCCCCGACATCTGATGAGATGCGATGAGTTTCGATTTCTTCGTTCAGTATAACACGATGACTTTTCAGAATCTAGGGGCCTTTCAAACATTGGTGACCGTGCACAGGATTTGAGCAGTTTCTCGATTATTTATCTTGATACGTTTGTTCATGATTACAAAACCCCGTTGGTGACATGATTCCTATTTGTAAAATATATTTTCAAAATCCATCAGATAATATTTCATCAAGGCAGACTTTTAAGTTACTTAACTGTGTCTCGCTGTACTAAATCCCCTTTACAATCATCTGCTTCTCATATTTTTTCGTGCACAGTGCTATGCATTGTTTATTCAACAGAACAACAGGGTAAATAATTCACTTTCAACGGCCCCTGGAAAAAGAATGAAATCCACGAGCTTCCCTATTAGTGACTCTGGGACAGAATTAATTTTAAGACATCCGTGCATATCCCAAGTTACGAACTGAAGGCTGGACTAAAACGAAAATCCAAGACGATTAGAAACCAAAAAATATCTCCTGTTCCTTTCATGTCTATTATTCATTTAAACCTCGGAAATTCCTGTTTTGTATGAATATATGATAAGCTTTGTGAAGTTTCACGGTATTAAATAATTCTCGCACTTTTCGTCTCTGAGGACCTCTTTTTCGAAAGAGTGTTGATTCTTGTACCACAGCTAGAGCGCAAAGGAGATATTTAGCATAAAAATGATTTTGAAGTTGTATAAAAATCGTGAACATTTAATAACATAGAGTAACCTAATTAAGAACGAATAAGATTTACCACGTAGGGCTACCATGAATTGCAGGATTAAGAACTCCATACAAGTACTCTGGATAAGTATCTTATATCAAGTGGCGAAGCAACGAGAACGAAATCAAAGAGTGAGAAAAACATGTGGTTCTCTCAAAACAATATGCCCAGGAGCATCATTTGTCTTTCTTTGAGTTTAGATATTGAATCAGATATATCTTGCTTTATCTTAGAGGAGCTGCACCCAAAGATGACCTGAAGCAGGAGCGGTAAAATGTTTAACGTTTGACCTTCCAGCCAAAGCGGTGGAGGATAGAGAAAAACAATTTCCACCCGTCCCACAAAAAAGGTTAGTTTAGCTTCGAGGTTGCTAGGAAATTGATAAAAAAGGACTTACATGTACTTATCAAATAGACCTACTTGGAATATTGATCCCAGCACAATCTCTTTTAAAACTTACCTCGTTGCAAGTTGACTTAATCATTCGATAAGAGACAGACGTTTTTTCTTCGGTAGAGGGAAATCGTTATCTTAACACTGCTGTGATCCTGCCTTTCCTCTCATGATTCTGATCAGAGTAGTAGGAATGGGATTTGAAGTCTTCCTTGTAACTTCAGAAATCAGAACCGCAATCCCTTATATACTGAATTTTGTCATGTTTTAACTTTTCTTTGGTATTAAAATGGTATGAAAAGCTTTAGTTTCATATGCAACAGTTTATTAGGTAGGGTGTTTTACTTGTACAAGAGTTAATGGTCAACATGACCATCATGGAAAATTTTGTTTTCTGTTTAATTTTGGTCTGAAAATAATTTTTCTTGGTGGCATGTTTTAGACGTATCGTTTGTGGAAAGTAGTTATTAACGAATGAAGGACGTGTAATATCAGTACTAGTTTTAAATATATTTAACACATTTTACCTATTTGCCACTAAAATTGCTGTAAAAAGCTACGCTTTTGCTCCCCTGTACACTCCGACAATGTAATTTTTATCATCTAAATATGTAGTCAGAGCTGTAATAAAAGAAGTTATATGTGAGAAGAGTTTCAAGAGTTTCTCTTCAGAACTGTTTATGTTGGAGTACGGTCTTCGTGGACTTATTCAGCACATCTCGTTGCATTCTTTCGTGTGCACCATCTATCTTGTCACTGTGTTGGGAATTTGTTTTAGATGCCAAAGACGTTTATTTGCAGAACTAGAGGATTCAGTTCACCTCTTGAATATTCGAAAGAAGCAAAGTAATGGAGGCTGTTTGGGGCGACAATAGAGTTGACGAGGGCAACTCGTAAGTTCCACCAACCGATTATTCCAAGACTACCTACCCTTGCATCTTCATTACAGAACATTGTATCATGAGTTAGGACGTAAAGCAAACCATTTTTAATGCTTAATCATAATTCCAATGGCATTTTGCAAGTGGAAATATCACATACTGATTAAACGATGAATAGTCGAATACGTCAGTAAGAATTGAGAAATGATTAGAGGTCGATTATTTGTGTTTGAACAATTTTTTATAATGATCAGTGGCGTGCAGCAGGGTTGTATTTTGTCATTCTACTCTTTATAACCATTATTTGCTTTGTGTTGAAACAAACAAGAAATTAACCTAGCAGCAGGATTAGACGGAATGAAGGGATGTCATTGAAAAATTTAAACTTTGCTGGCGACATGTTTTTACTGACAGAAGAGCAATGCTGAGAAGGGTGGACTGACAATTAACTTTGAAAAACTGAAAGTCATAACAGTGGACTGCAGCAACAATGCAATGACAACCATGACAATTCAGATAGGCCTCTCAAAAATCATGGGGGTGAAAAAACGTCTTACATATCTGAGCAGTCTTACATGAAACCAAGGAATGATCAGGTAGATGTGATGTTAAAAATTATAAGACGTCGTTTTTAACATCACAGAGAGAGAGGAATGATTAAATTATCCAGAGTTGACAAAAAGTCAAAGCTGTTTCCAGAAGTTAAAACCAGTTGCATTTGCTAGCATAAGTATTGATTAACATTGGTACTCCCAACTAACAGATCCATCCAAGCCTCTTCGTTAAACTTAATGAATTGCTTACAGATAATGAGGAAAGCACTCTATCATGGTACAGTACAGGAGTTGCTACAGAGCAGAAGAAGTCTACTTTAACTACTTCAAATCAATAAAGATTTACGCAAATTATTCATTCTACAATCTTGTTTTAAGAGAACAGTCAGCGTTGTAAGAGACAACATAGTTATGTTTAACATTTGCAGGCTAACTAGAAATTGGAAAAATTGCACATTTTTTGCAGGGCAGTTAATAAAATATTTTGTAGACACGTATAAAAAGAATCTCTTCATTAAGTGCTATTGTGCATCTCAGCATCTCTCACCAAAATACTTGCTTATTGTTTTCTTTTCCTCTCTTCCTCTTTCTTCAAAACATCAAGAATTTGAAAGAGAAACAAAATACTCTAATTTTTTTTGGGTGCAAGCAAATTCTTAGTTTTCGAAGCCCAGAGCCGAATCGTAACTTAGGACCTACAAACACAGATTACAGCTACATCAGACTTCATATTTTGATATTAGAAAATTATTTGGCTCTTTAAGAAGCCATGTGTGGCAGAGTTTGTTGGAGAAATATGGCCAATGTCGTTTAAATCCTGACAGCCCCCAACTGCTTTAATTTAAAGTCCGATCAATAAATGATGAGAGGGCGAGATTTTTATGTGACTGAAACCTGATTTTAGAAGACTTGTTAGGTCATCAAATAGTTATCGCTGTAATAATAGATAACTAAATTCCGCAATAAAACAAACTGATAAATTCTGTTAGAAAGACCCGAGACTCTATATGTGACCCGTTTTGTACGTTTCGTGGTCGATTTATTAATTGATGTCTTTGCATCGGAAGTCAAAGCCTAGAAAAAGCTACCAGATCTGTAGCCACAATCTCATGCGGTGGAGAGAAGAGCTTCTAGAAAACACGAGATCGCTCCTATGGGGGAAAATCTTATTTAAGCTTATTAACTTTGTTTTAAAAATGTTATAGAGCTCTTGTGTAGAGAAATTAAAATCTTAGAGTACTCTTCATAATTGCTTTAGTTGATAAAAGCAAGAAAGTAATTAAGAATGAAAGAGCTTAAACCTACGACAAGATGTTCTGTAAAATAAATGACGACATCAACTTCGTTATATTTCCATTTTAGCAAGTTAAACCTAGAGGATCTACTTTTTTATTCATCCCCTTTTCGCTTGAAAGGAATCTTACAAACATTAGTATTGATTCTTCTATTCGAATCACGAAATGGATTATTATGAAGGCGGACAGGCAAACATTCAATCAAAAAATTACATTATAAATTAAGAAATTACAGAATTGAAGAAGAAGGCAACATTGCTACTTTGTACATGCTGATCATTTAATTATGATACCATGCTGCGCGGAGAAGTGCTTACACTTGAGGGACACCTTCCAAAAACTATAGGACCGAGATGAAGCTAGTTCGTAGAAATTTCCTGATGTATCGATGGCATGGAAAAAGTAAATTTCATTTTATAAGTGTTCATTTCAAAATTTGCAAAGAACGTTTCTGTTATAAAGAATTCAGTGCCGGCTATCTCTTATGACACACGCTCTCACTCTCTCACGATAGTCGTTGTGACGGTTGTCTTCGTTTGTATTCAAATTCTACCCTACTCCTCAAGTGTTTTATGAATGCTCCCATGGTTCCTTGAATTTTTTTCAGTAGGCAAGTTTTGTCTCAAGATAGGAGTCTCTCAACCAGCAGCTAGGGTACGCCATGCTTGAATCATTCCGAGGTACTTACTCAGAAAAAATCTTGTTGTCTATTGAAAAGTTGAGGAGACATCCATGTTTTTAAATTTAGCGCCCAGAAGGCTCAATGAACATGGCTAGCCGTAGCTTTGCGTGGCAGATAGAAAAATATAATTACTGGATATTTTGCAGCGAATCAGTTTTACTCATTGTCATACTCTGTAGGAGTTGATTCATATGCTTTCAGGATGTACGTATTACATGACAGTTAAGTATAAAGGTCTTAAAATGCAGCTGCGCTGTAGCAAAGTACAAAATGCTATTATTACAGCAGGGTCAAGGATGATTTATTTATTTATTTTTTGTTTACCTAAAGATAGATATTATGAGACAGTACTTATATCTAGAAATTATATTAACTTATAAGTATGCACTGTAACGAGAAAGTTGTTCTTCTTGATTCTTTTATCAAATTTTTAAAAAAATCTGATCCCAACTTTTTGTTCAGCTCATCTCGTTTTCGATTCGCTAGATTACGTCTTAACAGTCATGACGTTACTGCACGCTCTTCATATTGTATTTGTAATTGAGAGACTGGATTTGTGGTTTCATGATCTTCTAGGATAGTGCTTCCAGGACGTTTTACAATGGCGACCCAAATCAAATAACAAAAATACAACCGCCGAATGCCAACTCTTATATTAAACTTTAGTTTTAATTGTGAAACCGGCGCGATGGCTCAATGGTTTCGTCTGCAGCCTTGAGGTCTAGATTCAAAGCCCACTCAGGGCGTTTTGAAAACTTGCCTGTTTCATCAATTTGTAAACTGAACCATCAAGCTGGTCTCCAACCCTGGCTGGCTTTCCTTCATCAGCGAACAAATCTTTCGCCTTTTACTAAAGATTTCCGTGGAGGAGAGCATGCTACAGTGTCTATAGACCAAATTTTTGCTATCCTGCCCTCAAACGAGGCTTATACCTCTCTGCTAATCAGGAGGTACAATGAGAGATCGCTTGCCTCCAACCCAGCAGCTCATCCCTCCAGGGTCGGCAAATAGGAACCAGTTCATACTGGGGTCAAATTATGGAAACACAAGGAAGAGGAGTGGCGACCCTCCCTGCCTTTGGGCAAAAGCCATACGAAAAGGGAGCCTTCGGGTCGCCCTTGACTGAGGTCGAACAATTTGATCTTTTGATTTTGATTTATTGTGAAGGGTTTTCCCTTAGCTCTCTGCTACAAACTTCCAATAAGTTACTCCGTTGAGAACAACGCCCACTAATGTCACTACCAATATCGAGCCGATCCCTGTTACTTTGTTTCCAATGTGATCATTGTCGACGGAGGTTGCCTGCATAAAAGTAACGATGCATATACATACACCAATATTGCCAAAGGTTCTGTATTTGATCACATCCCAATGCTTGCGTATGTAAAACACGTCCATATATCTGAACTGTTCTGGTCTTGGAGTCCGAAGGTAATGTATCAGCTCCGTCTTCGACTCCGATAACTAAGCGGAAATAATAGTAGAAATGATAAACTGTGAGAACCAAGCGAAAATAATAGCTTTTGAAACTCCAATTCGAGAAAGGTTTGCGACTACAACAACCACGCTCACCGGCTCCAGATGAGGTCATGACCCTGCGTTTGGTACCCGCTCCTCTAGGATGCAATATTGTGCATTTTGTGTGCTATGTGCACATATCATATTTTTACCCTTGAAGCCTATGCATGCAAAGACGAGAAGTTGAATGAAGCCTACATGGGTGGTGTTGTATTGAGAGTGATTCAAGAGGCGCGTTATTTATTTGGTTCAAAACCAGATATTAAACTCAACTTTATGTCTGTGGAGTATTTTTCGTACTTGTTTCAGAAGCTGCTCTGAAGAATAGACAATGTATAAGGTATTATTTGGTGTCGATTATATACGTTTGCCCAGTATTTCGTCTTGTCTAGCAGAGGATATTTGTAGTTTTTCAGCGAAATGACACTGTAAACAACATGGAGTTGAAAGTAGGCCTTAAAGTCAGCTAAGCTCATCTTTGTATCACACATGAACCGTGTAAGAAAACTTGTGCATGATCATTAAAATTCGTCTCATTTGGGGAAAATTTTAATCATTTAAAGAACTTTTAAAATAAACTGATCCAAACTGATGTACATTGGTAAAAGTATTTCAACCCTGTTTCTTCATGGTCCTTCCTTTACTTTACCCTACTTTTCCTTAATTAGTTTGAAATGAGTAAAACGCCTCCTCTAGTATCCATGAGTTGAAATTGGCGACACAGTGAATAAGATACTTCTCAGAGCTTCAACAAAAGGCAATCACAGTTTATGCTTTAAAACGTAAAGATGGAACATATCAGGTTCATATCAATTGAACATCAGCGAGTACATAAAATAGCTTCTGCAGGCTTTTCATCTATTTCCCCCGGCATTAAATTATAAGTGCGTGGCAGCTTCAGAGAAAAATATCACTTCGAGAAAGATTAGCCGAGCGATAAGTACCAACTGCAGTCTAGTCAAACACAAAAAACCAGCCAAAATTTCGAGGCACGGGAAACCCAATTGTTGTGCTGGAAGAAAGATTGTGATCCTTTAAATTTGAATCCTTCCACCACACATTTCTCCTTCGATCAAGTAGGCCCTCTTTCGTGGAACTATTTCCAAAAAATTTTATCTGCTCCAGCCACATATGCAAAGGGAAAAGAAGGTAGTTGTAGTTTGGTACATCTGTTACGCCGTTGTGCTAGAAGAGGCAAAGGTATGTGGTTTTGGGGGGTTATGTCAACCCTTGCTTCCCTCGGTTGACCTTGTGCTTGAGTTTCTCCCTCCAGAGATATCGTCATCGCTCTTCAACTTGATCAACAATTCTTAGGTGCTAAACATCTTTCTCGTTCATTAACAAAAGCACTAATATTTGATAAATCACACAACGACTCTATTCACATCCAAAAGATAAAAAAGAAGATTATGTAATCTACTGCAAACGAAGCTAAATCAATATTTGCAAGGAACATTTGAAAACAACAAAACCTTACGATAAAATGTTTTTATTGGATATAAATAACGCACTGATGAGTAAACACGTTTATTTAATGATCAAATTGTTGTCAGGTTGTCTACAACTGGGATAAATTTGGTGGCTTAAACTCTTAAGATGTGAAAGTACCCACAGAGATTACTCTTTCAACTTTCCTGGAAAATATTTTTTTCTGACGATTGAGGATTATTACGATGGCTCTGTTCTTATTACATTTCTCTAAAACTTATTTCTCTCACATTGCAGAATCTCTGCTGTCCCTAAATTCTACGGCGAGCCACAAAAGTGCTTGAGTACAAACATGAATAAAGCAGATGCAGCACTCTTTGCAGTGTCTGCATTGATTGGTAAACAGATCTCTTTAGACAAGGATTAGAGCAAGTTTTCTTCTTGTCGGACCACCGGAAGTCAAATTACTTAAGTGAAAGCTGCGAGAACTGCTCTTTAAGTCTAGTACAACAACAGACACCGCGTCCGAACTAAACAATTTTTAATCAGTAAATAGTAGTTTGATAGCAAAACAAAGCGCCTTTGTATAACTTTCCTGAATGTTCACAACATTCTAGTCCGCTATTTGATGAGCGGTACTCCCATGAGAAAGACGTCGCCTCAATGTAAGCAAAGACTCTAAACATGGCCAGGGCAGCACAATACATTCACACAACTCATTAGTTGAAGTATGGCTGCTGAATACAGAGAATTTGTAGATAAGCTTGGCGAGACAGCCCAAAGCTCCGCTGATTTAGTTTCAGGTGACATAATAATCTCTGTCCATTTTCCTACTGCATGATGTTTACAAACAACCACAATTTTGTTTGTTATAGCGAGGAAACACTGAAAGAATCTCCCCCCGTTGTTAAGAATTATGGCTCCACGACAGACAAATTTTGGCAAAATAAACTTTTATTTGGATCAGATTATTCTAAATAGTAGGCACTGAGCCAAAGTATTGTAATAACTGTGGTGTGCAATCGAATTAACTAGTCTTCTTTCTGTTTAAGGCTCAGCTTACCTGTTGTTGTTTACTTCGGTTATGTTTTTGTCTAAATAAATGCATTTCCCCTTATTACAACGAGGCAGATTCAGACAGTTGTGTTTACAGCTAGAAGGTAAAGACAGGAACTCTATTGATTCACTATTCTGCCCTCATTAGCAAAATGCGATTTGCTGCACAAGAGGCTGTTTGAATATGGCAGGGAATAATGAATGTCGGTTAAGTAACATGCAGCCGTTATTCGGCCATAGGTTATCGGTTGCATGAACATGACTAGAAAGTGCTGTAGGGCTTCTTTTCTGACTTGTTAAGTTGAGAAGTGTCAAGATGTTGGATCTAAATGATTTATTCTTGTAGATATAATTGCTTAAGCTATGTTTTAAGCGAGGCAAAGCTAACTGGCCGCAATACCACTTGTCACTACCAATTGATTCAAAGTGTAGACCATGCTGTTGTCTGCTACATTGTCAGGCTAGTTAGCAGATTTCTCCAATGTTAACAAAGACTAAACTTTTTTAACCTCCTAAAACTTTGATAGGGGCTCCATAGATAGTATTACAACTGCATTTTATTCGAATATGGTCTGTGATAAATAAAATTACCGAGAAAATTACGTAGTAGGTGTTCCAAATACATATCAAAATGTGATTTGATGGGCATGTATATACCTTGTGGTGAAGGAATGGGACTTTCAACATCAACTAAGTGATGCGTAGCTTAGCATGTGATTTCAATGAGAAATCGTAAAGTAAAGTATAACAAAATATTAAGTAATGTTTTCATTTGTATATCAGATATCATCGTTAGATAAAAGTGGAATCTAGGGGTGATAGTGATGCTAGGTAGGCCTACATAGAAAAGTATCGAAGGAATAAGAGTAAAGAGTCATGTAGTATGTTGTATCACTGGCCTAAACGATGCTTTCGTGATATTTATAGTATTGGATTGTGTTTGAACCTAGTTTTTACACTATTCCTATTGTCGATATTATGTTAGAAGGGACACTAGAGAAAAGTGAAAATGTCACTACCGGGATTCGAACCCGGGACACACGCATTCGCGGCGTGATGCTCTACCAACTGAGCTATGGTGACCCGGTGATAACACAGTTCACTTTTCACTAGCCGCCACATTAGTTCCGATATTCCACCGGTGCACATCACGTCCAGCTTTACGCAATTCGGGAAACCAGCCTCCCCACGCCATGCGATATACTGTCGATATTATATTTATTTATTCATTATACATTTATGTCCTTTGTAGAAAGGTATCTATGTATGTTCTTATCGTAGGTCACGGTTTTACGTCTCAGTGGTGATATACTTTCTACTTCTCTAGTATGTTTTAAAATGTTTACAGATGAAAATGAAAATTAACACCATAAACAAATGTGATGAAGGTCTCAAGATATGGAAGTGGCAATGTAAATTTTAGAGTAACGGGAGAAAAACTAGAGCAGGGTAGAAAATTTTGATATTTAGGATTGTTGATTACACAAGATGGAAAATTTTTGGATGGAATTAGGGCTAGGATTTTCATGAGAAAGCAAGCATTTGTGAAAAGGAGGGAATTACTTACTAAAATGGGATTAAAAAGGAGGTTAGTCGAGACACTGATATGGAGTGTGGTGCTGTACGGGGCAGAAACCTGGACATTGAGGAAAGAGGATATTAAAAGATTAGAAGCATTTGAAATGTGGAATGATGAAGATCAACTGGAGAGATAAGAAGACAAGTGAAGAGGTATTGAAAATATTTGGTGAAGGGTGAGAACTGGTTGCTACCATTATAAGGAGAAAGAAAAACTGGATTGGGCATGTTCTAAGAGGAGGAGGACAGCTAAAAGAAGAAATTGAAGGAAGAATGAAAGGAAAGAACCCTAGGGGTAGAAAAAGAATGGGAACATTGGACACGTTAAAGAAGAGAAGCTTCATAGAACTGAAGAGAGGGGCAGAAAATAGGACCTCATCGAGAAAGTGGAAGAATAATACCTTCCTATAAATTGATGTATTTTACAAGTGATTTCTCCGTAATCTTTACCCTTCTGCTCAACTAAAAAGGAAGATACGATCAGGATGGAGAAAATTCCCACTAATGTCAGATTGGCTTTAAGGTTCATGAGCGTTAATTATAGAACCTTCTGAAGCTGTGATTTGGGCGCCCACGCATAAAGATGATTGAGTATTCTAGATTTACATGTAACGATATAGGTATATGTATGTTTAAGCATTTGCTTCAACGAAGTAAACATTCAAAAAAATCGTGAAAACGATGTCCTAGCATGAAGTTTTTGTTTGATCCCAATCTTGAAAGGGCATTCTATCACTAAAATCCGAAAGTTCTTAATGTTTTTTAAAAAATTGATGTAAGTACCCAAGTAAGGTATGACAAACATTCTATTAACTTAATTATCACTTTGAGAAGATACTAAAGAAATGAAGAAATTCAGACACTATTTTTCTAGTTTTCCGCCTAATTAACTCCCAATAGTACACCCGTGCGCATTGACATGCTGTTGTAGCTTCCAATGGGTTGATGGACAGAACGATGGGCCAGATGGCAGTCCTTCCATGGTCAAGTCACATGGCGAAGAAAAGCTGGGCTCCAAAATGGCGTGGAGCTAGATGTCGACGTCTTCCGGTGGAATATTGGGAGTCAATGTGGCTAATAGAAAGATTGAGTTGATATCAACGGAGCTCACCTGTCTCAGTTGGTAAGGTATTTGCCTTAAATTAGTGGGTCACGGGTTCGAATCCCGTTGATAACGTAATTTTCTATTTCTCTAGTATCTTTGCCAACTGATTTTTTCAAATCCTCTCTTCTCAAAAACACTTGAACTCGGTTATTCCTATTCTTATAATTCTTAAAGTTTCTTATATGTTTTGTTATCAACAATTGAATCCTTATTATTTCATACGAGTATTTCTTGCTTGTGGCGGAACGTTGTTATGTCGGAGAATAAATTATCACAAGTCGAGGTAGAGTTATTCAATTCAGTGAGCTTCAATGCCATAGCAAATCGTTCATAAAAACATGTTTCTTTCAATCCCCTCAACGAAACGCTTAGACATAAAACAAACAGTCTTGAGTTATTCAGAAGATTGTATATTTCCAATATTTCTGAAGAATCAGCTGCTAATTCTTCTTAATTCCTATCTCCTCTGTTTCCAACAGCATGTATAACTTTCAATAGTGGATTTGAAATGAAGAAAGCCGATAGTGTGTATTAGTTAAAGTGCTGAACGAAGGCGTAGGCATGTATTGGACTCGTGTAAAGCCCTCGTCTCAGCATGAAAGACCAGATGAGCCGATTTAAGCTGATAAGACAGCTTTCTAGATGAAAACGACAGACCATATGAGGTAGACCAAGTGTTGTCAAGCTTGTGTCAATGGTTACAGTCTTGGAAAATCCCCAGTTAAATAATTTGGAACGAAAGTGAATGAAGTGTTAAATTGTCAGTACATCAGAGATCATGAATATCCAAGATCTAACTTTAAAATATGTTGTGTAACATGAAACACAAAGTTTGAAAAAAACTAAGTATCAGCATGAATCTTCGGTACTTTCTCAAAAAAAGCATAATAAGCGATCAAGAAAATGAATTTAAGTACATGAGTCATTTTAAGACATTGTCAAGAAGTGTAAAAGGGACATCTCAAAAGTTAGGAAAACTTGTCAATACTGAAATGAGTAGAAATAAAGGAAATAAACAAGTGACGCAGTTGACAAATAATGACACAAATGTGTTGCAAATGAAAATGTTTGAATAAATAACTTTCAAATTTTTCTTATGATGACATTAATGTACTTTTATGAAGACTCAGTAGCAAACAAGACCGAATGTCTCCTGGTAAAAACACTTAAAATAAACTTGGTTTTCTTTGGCACCAGGCAAATTAATCGCAACTTAAATAGCTGTCAAACTCAAAAAGTTAAGCTAATTTTATGTTTCAAGGATGTGTTTTCCAAAGCTGTTTAGGTACGTGTCAACGCCTGGCCGTTATGAAATGCCATTGCTTCCCATTTCAAAAATAAACGGTTTTTTTTATAGCTTTTAGTTAATAAAGATGAATTTGTATACCTTTTAAACTCTACAACTGAACAACAAATTTTCACAGAATTATCAGTATTGATACAGGCACGGCCTTTATTGCCCCTGGGAATCTCCAATAACCAAGTTTGGATAGACTTAAACAGAACAAATAATCGCCTCCTGAGCAACAAACACAGTTGTAGTGCAATAGCCTTCACAATTCAAAAGGTAATTAAAGTAAACCTAAAGGGTTTGTTAGAGCCACATGAAAAAGAATCAAGAGTCACACATGGTGTAAATAATTGTATTCTGAATATGCTTCAATAAGTAAGCTATGCGAGAAATTTAATCTTTAGATGTATAGATTTTATCTTAATGATGCCAAGATCTCTGGTCTCTTAGACCTTTAAATACCTTAATTTTGGCGAACAATCATTAACCAGAAGTGTTATTTTATATGAATTATGATCAGTTCGTGCGATGCTAACTGCGAAAGAGTTAGACTGTGCAAAACTGTACAATACTCTTACGTAGACCGACAAGATGACAAACGCTTCACGAATTTTTAATTTTTAGGAACCTTTCCCTGCTTTAGCAAACCTGTGGCACCTTAATCCTCTCCTCCAAATGTAAATAACAAAATATTTATCTCTCGAAATCTTAGCCTCTGTACTAGTACAAGATTTCTATCTGAACAAAATCAAGATAGTGTTTACTAAAGACAAAGGTGACATACATCTAAAAAATGGATAAGATTAGCAAGTGTAAGTAGTAGGTATAGTATTGAAAAAAAAGCTTCTAAACTTCACGAAAAGATGGCTTTATATCAACTAATGATGTTAACAGATGAACTGAATACATATACAACATGTGTATGGTACAAAACTGAAGAAGCTTTTCAGCATAAGACGCTGTAACGTTTGAATGACGTCACAACATCTGAATAATGCTTAAATCCCCCTTCTCCTGCTTCTCCTGTTTGACTTAAGCTTCTCCCCCCAAACCTTTAAATATTCCTTTCTCGATTAAAAGTAAAGCCAGCTTTAAAAATGACTTTAGGTATATATTCTGTAGCTTTAATTTTGAGAGGAAAATTTAGCGGAAAATTCAGGGGTACGATCAAGCAAGTGTCTTCTTATTCCATCAGAAATTTTCAAGCAGCCGAGCAACTCTAATAACTGGATATGCAAGCAAAATAACCGCAATTTTCTAAGTTGAATATGGAAAACTTATAGCAAAAAGGTCAAATTTGGATAATGCTTAAATTTTTTATTAAACGAGAACGTTACTCCTATCATTGTCGATGGGAGTAGGGAAGGGGGGTATTATTTACGCTCGGCCTGTTTCCTCATTCAAAATTCCTAATAACAGCATCTGACTGATGAAATGCATGCATTTTAAATTTTCTCACATCGCAACAACACAACTGTCATTAGTCCGGATCTCGTAGGAAGGAAAGTAGCCTGTTATTTGCTTTAGACAAGAGCATATTTTATATTCGCACTGAAGGAGATAAATTATTAAAGGATTTCATATGTAGGTTTTATGAGAAAAGGAGTTTGCAGTGGGGTTCTATTGTCAAAAGAACTGTTTCTTTGGCTTTAATAAAATGTGTAAATGCCCAAGGGTCCAACACCAGTGTGTATTTGCAGCTATAACTGTGATCAGATAACGTGGGAAGAAGGCAAGTTCTACGTTCAAATTGTTCATGAGCTGGGAAGTATGAGAGGAGTTGAACAAGTGCTGATTTTCAAGTTCACATACGACACATGTTTCAGTAGTAGAATAAATTTGTTCTTCTTATCTTGTTCACACACGTGCTATATGGTGTGTTTTAGCCATAGCTGGATACATTCTCTTAATTACTTTATCCCAAGGTAGTTATGGGATTTTACTTAAACACTCTAATATTTTAATATGAATAATAATTAAGGCGGCTACAGTCATCTCTGCATATCACAAATCTTTCAACTCTTTACATCTATCATATAATCCTTGAGAGTCAATAGCAAAGCTTCGATTTAGTTCAAACCTTTTGAGTTTTATTGTAATATCTAAACATATGGAATATGTATCGCCTCTAATACACTGCTACTTTTTTCGTAAAAATGACTTTCTCTCCAATCAAAGTCTTCTCACAGATCATTCCCATGTCGGCTTAACATGATTATTGAATATTTAATTCTTTAAATCGATTTAATCAATACCAAATATGATACTCAAATGTTATTCATTTTAGAAAATATATCAAAAGGTCAATTTTGTATTTTGCACCTACCTGTAATGGAGAGTCTAGGGGAGTATCTTTGTAAAATAATAGTGCTTCTTTCTGTCGTACCATTTGCAAAGCTATTGGGCAACTCCCGTAGTGACAACACTTACACACAGGGACGTAGGAACTCGGAGGCACTGGGGGAACGTGCCCCCCCCCCCCCCCCCCCCCCTCCCCAAAACAAAAAACACGAAAAGTTATAATCCTTAACACCCACAACC
>JAAAKL020007596.1:0-16726 GCA_010016065.2 Carybdea cf. marsupialis auct. non (Linnaeus, 1758) | reverse complement strand
GTAGGAATAAATGAATTTCATGATTTGTTGTCCCTCAGGGTGAGCCACATTTTCTGCATTTATATGTTAACATCATTACATAAATTTAATTAATCACTTAGATTCAAGTTATCATTATTATTATTAAGCATGTTTTTACGGGATAAAAACTTCAGTTACAAAACTTCTATAAACGTTTGAAATTCACCTTTGAATTTAAATTGGACTAAACGCCTTTGTTGAATAAGAAAAAGATGGAAATGGAATATGAGAAATGACGAAAGGCTAGAACAGATTTGAAGGTTGAAATGGTTTCAGTGGTTGACATATGCAGCTGGAACTTATAATGAGGAGATCTGAACTCCCTCAAAAGGGGAGAGATGAAATTGGTGGAATGAAATAAACAGAGATGGAAGCAAAAGCTGGGCAAATTGGGAGCTGTAGTAAACGCAAGACTATAAAAAACAATGTGAGAACCAAGGAAGTGTGGAATAAAACAGGCATTTGAGATAGATGAAGGGTTGGGTGGATTAAATCGAAGATGAAAAATGACATTGAATGTCGTTCTCAAATGTAAAAGCAATCCATATGCAATTAACGACGGTGCTCAGAAATGATAATACGATTACATGGCTGTTAAGATTAGACTCAAGGATAACAAAAGAGGATCTTTCAGAAACCCAACTTAAAAGATACATGAAATGAAACGTACGTTTCGTATTGTTGCTGTATGCCACAGGATGCTCTATGCTTGCTGAAATATCTGTCTTCTAAGTCAATATGCGTTTCACCTATCAGATCACTTCCAAACAAATGATCGTAATCCAGAACCTTGATAGTTAGTTTGGTTTGAAATGGAAGGATAATCTTGAACTCAAATGATCTGTAAACAAAAATGAAATCATAGTCAACATGTCAATACTACAGAACAAAAGAAACATTTTACGTGATAATGGAGACTGTGTGAGTACTCGATAAGTCATAAACTGGGAGTAACAAACTGTGTACTAGTTTGCTATGCACTAGACCTCTCCAGAACCGTTTTTCAAATCGATTGCTAGGTATTGTTGATGTGTTTCATATTTGTTATTTTTAAGTTTGTTTTCGTTCTTGCGTCTTTATTTGGGCTTCTTTCCACTTGCACTGTATGCATAATACCGCTGATCCGTCTACCATAGCCGTCTACCAATTTATGGCAGTGTACGATGTTCCAATACAGGTATCAAGTTAAACAAGAAAATTTTTAACAAGTCAAAAGCAATTCAATTACAATCTGTCAAAATTAAGAGTACCATTTAGGTCACGTATTCATAGGCACAATGAACACATTGTGTGTTATCATACCAGAGAACATTTTACAATACGAAAATGTTGTATCATGTTAATGAAAACACTCGAAAGAAAAGATGTTCCAAAAATGCAAAGAAGATTATCAGGAAAAAAATGGAAAGCAACTAAACAAAACCTGCAAGAGAGGACACAAGAGAAAATACCAAAAATGAAAAGAGGATGCTCGGGAAAAATGGAAGGCAAGTAAACAAAACAGACAGCACATGTAAGCGACTTATGCAAAAGAAGGATGACCAAAAAACTGACTAAAATGATGATTTGGCAGTAGAGGAAGCAGGAGATGAAAAGAAAGATGTAACAAAAGACATCATAGAAGATGAATAAGCTGATAAAATATAAGGCACCATAGAAGCTGCAAAAGATGATGAAATATAAGACTCAATAGAAATTGCAAGAGATGATGAGATATGTGTACTACTTGCCTTCCAAATATAGGGCTTAGCTGGTTGTTAATGCATTCTGATGATTGCGTCTTTTTGACACCTTCAATCGAAACCTCCAAGTAAGGATCAGCCTACAAAAAGGATGTGAATATTTAAGGTTAAATAGTTAGAACATTAAGCAACTATTCCTCACGAGCAGTTAATATTGAAAAAGATGATGGATAGAGTAGAAAACGAATCCTCATTAGACGACCGATTTGGGACGCTGCGTAAAAAGTGTCCCTTAAATTATCATTTTGGAGCCGTTAGTAAACTGTTTTTAATTTTTCCTTATTTCATTAATTATGTAACTTTGTCTTAGTTGTGTTGTCGTGTGTTTTCCAATGGTCGGTTGGGCCTTCACACTGTATTTAGTAACTATGTCTTTCCGATTGTTTGTGTTTTCTTTGATCTTCTTCCTCCTCCTCCTCCTACTCCTCAAGTACCATATCTAGTGACGTTGGCAACCATAAAAAGCCATGCCTTCCTATCCATTGCCGGTCTAAGAAGCTCAATTTTTTCCATTACAATTCATGTTGCAATGCTCTCCATGAGCGTTGTTCTTTGAAGTCCTCCACTCCTTCCCTCTATCTTGCTATTCTTTTAGTGAGAAACAGGATTACCAAAATGCCTTTCCTCGTACAGTTGCCTAAAAAGTCCAGCTCTTGTTTCCCTTAATGTGTTCTCATAATGCCAAGTGTTCCTTATCATGCAGGTATTATGCAACTATTCATTTGCGGTAGCTACAGTCGCATATTATTTCTTTATATCTTACAATTAATAGATTGTCCGGTTATCTATAGGTCATCTTATGACAAAGTTTCAGAATCTTATGTCATTTACCTTTTTTCATAAATAGAAACTTCTTTTTATCAAATCGGTCGATACGTCCCCTCCCTCATAAGTCATATATAGTTTTGATGGCAATACGACACGTCATCGTGGAAATCTTGGAAAAGTTGTTTTACTTAATTATTACATTCATTATCAATCATACCTTTCCGCCTTTATCTCTTGGTGTTAGATCATGAGCCTAGAAAGAGGGGAAAAGCATTTTTATCAACTATGGATAACAATGTTGTGTTTACAATTGCACGTTTATAGTCCAATATACGCTATATGATGCGAAACATGTCTGAAGGAAAAGTGACCTGCTGATGACATACAAAATTTAGCCTTCAATTCATGCAAAGGGAGCATTACGTAGGATATTGACTCATGGAAAAGTCGTGTACTGCAATCGAAACGTAGAACTTGAGAAGTATGAAGGCAAAAAAAGTTGAATTGCTCAACTGCTGTCGAGGGTGACCCGAAGGGTCCCTTTTCAAATGGCTGTTGCCCGAAGGCAGGGAGGGGCGCCATTCCTCTTCCTTGTGTTTCCACAATTTGTCCCCAGTATGAAGTGGTTCCCATTTTCCGACCTCGGAAGGATGGCCCGCTAGGTTGGCGGCCAGCTTGATGCCTCAGATTACAAGTTGATGAAAGAGACAAATTTTCAAATCGCCCAGAGGGGGGTTCGAAGAAAGGGATTTAAACCTGGAACCTTCTGCACTCAAGGCTGCAGAATAAACCACTGAGCCATCGCACTGAGAACATGAGAAGTATGAAAGCAGCAGTGGTTAATGTTTTTAAGTAATGCTTTCCACCCTCCCCCTAACCCAATTCTTATTATTTCGTATCAGATTAAGTAAAGTCAATCAAATCAAATCAAATCAGATCAATTTATATAGATAAGAGTGGCTCCATCAAACCTAGATTAGTAGAGATAATAACAAGCAAGCCCTAATCAAACCTCGATGTTAACTTAGTCTGCTTATTAATTGCTTGCTGAAAAAGCCTTTGATCTAAAATACTAAGATATTATCAGTTACTCACTCTAATGCAGTATACTCTGACAAGAAGCTGTTTGTTACCACTTCTTGGAAGGTTTGAAAACGAACCAGTTGCAGAGTGGAACGGGTACTTTTTTGGCAGTGGCTCCTTCCAAATCCTTATTGAACCCTGGAAAAAAGATGCAAAGTATGAATGTATGTAAGTTATCCCGGTCTTTAGGAGTTTAAACTTTAAACCTAGCTTCCAAAATATCTTGTACAATTTTATCAAGAGGGCGGTTCGCTTCGTTATTGGACTTTCTATTACAAGAGTACACCATGGTCTTTGGATTAAGTCTTCGACAGCACCTGCCTTTTTGACTTGCACGAATTTAGCACGTCAACTAACTATAGATATAATGTTGCATAGAACCCTTGTATATACAACATACAGGTTAAGCAAAAATAAAAACGACCTGCTTTACGCAAGGTCTGTACACTTTGGATGCTAAGGAGTTTGAAGAAGCATGCAAGAAATGCATGTTCTTGGCCTGCTATTAATCTTTTACTTTCCAGGTTGCTCGCCCAAACGTCTTTTTTGTAAAGTCAAAAACAATGAAATTTGAGCTAGGTCTTCTATTGCAAAAAGGGCCCTATCGGCAATGTGTAGCCCAATTCGATAGAGTTGTTCAAGCGTCTTCAGGGAGTTGGTCAATTTATATCTTTTTAGGTGAAAGCGCCATTATGTCTATGCTTTGCTTAGCTTAGTGGTATTTTGGTCCCATACTATTTCCTATTACCTCCCTAGGGCAGTGGCTACCTTATGAAACTTTTGTTGTCCTATGACTTTGACAGTGTCCGTAGAATTTAATAATGCCCCTGCCTTATCTCAACTAAAAAGTCTGTATGCCAAAAGTAATGTTGCGATTTAATCCCATCAAAAGTCAAAGAGTGATTTTTCTACAATTCGTTCACTTTGGATGTTACAGAATATGTAAAACAAATTATACTTGTTCAAGGCTAAGAGAGCAAACGTTATCGATATAATTTAACCAGGGAAAACAAAGCCAAGGATGTAATTTTTTGCATTCTCAATCATTGGGCTAGTATCACCTTGAAGCGAAGTCTGATGTACGCTTTGGTAGATCATGAATGAGTAAGTGACTTTTAAATGTGTTACTAACCTTAACGATTCCTGTCTTTCTCTGTTCTTTGCTAACATATTTTGACATCTTGCCCTTGGTAAGAAGAAATCTAGTAGTAAAGTCTTGAAACCCTTGGAAGCCATTGACATATTCAAGCTCTGTGTCATAAATCTAGTTGAAGAGAAAATAATGCCAGTCAAACCATGAATTTATGTTCCTTAGATGTGTATAGTTGTAAGGAAAACTGCATTTCGTCTTTCACTAGAAGTGTCATGTAAAATTCGTGTAGAATATTTCCGGAAAAAGTTTTCAGGTTCCTTTTAATGAATGATAAAATTACATTCCTTTTTTCTCCAATAGTTTAATATACGACACTCTTGTCATATAGAACGTATCGGCAGTGTTGTCAGTTTTACAAATATGTCATTCCATATGTGCCTCTTGTGACCATGTGTGAACGCTGCTCTGTTGAACACATTGCAACCCCTTGTATTTCAGTAGCCGAAGGAAACGGAAAAGTCTCTGAACATAGAGATGACAACAACAACTAGGAAGATCAAAGAAGCCATTCATTACCCATACAACCGTAACCATATCAACAACATATCTTATACTCTCCCATACATATGGTTCCCAGCAATATCGAAGAAAACGCAACAGACACAGAACAAGCATGGTGCCACTTCAAAAACAGGTGCGATCCCTACTTCCTCTGAGGTCCACAATCTGACAACAAATTCAGCGGACAGTTCCAGAGTCCATTAGCCTGAAGATAGGAGAAGTACCTCTCGAAACGTAACTTAGAAAAATGCTACGACTGAAGACATGATAAACATCTACTATCTATGGCATCAGCCAAGTCAAAAGGTGTTAGTATGTTTGGAAACTCTCTATTTCATCATTTAGTTTCAATAACTATTCTAGTGGTGGAACTTTATGTTTAACTGGATTATTCTTGGAAACTATTTGGCTTACAGAGAATTTTTTGTTTCTTTTCAAATGTTTGTGCTCAACCTTACTAACAGGGGGCATTGCACATCCTTTAACTTAAAGCCAAAAGTCACGCCCAATACTGCATATAAAATATCCGTATGTAAGAATCTATCCCTAATACTAGTGTATTAAACAAATTAGCAAGTACGGGCTAAGAGAACTGTAGATCATCTCACGAAAAAATGTTTTATGACAATGCCATTCGGTAACGTAACTATTGTTGCTTAAATGCCCAAGATATGGCAAGGTGGTGCATATTTATATCGCATGGAGTAACTATTTGCTTGTTTAGTCTACGTAATTGCCGTGTTTTGACCTGTATGTCGGTTATCAGAAGTTAGCAACTCTCCCGCGGCCCCTGCTGTTACACCCAGGTTCTTCAACTGTATGGCATTGTATAAACGTAGCAAGGCAAGAGACAAGTGCTTTTTCAGTATACAATGCCATGGTTACATTTTACCGTAATAAGTGGCAGATCTCCAAATTTATTTCCCCGAGTACCATCTTTGTCCTCGATCCTTGCTTTACTTGCGTTATATCTTGTCCACCAATCTGGATGACATTCGTCATCTAGGAAGGGTTTTTCTTGAGGTTTTTGTTTTGGTGACTGAATAGAAAAACAAATTTGAAATTCGAACATTACTTTACCAGAAACATTGAGTTTTGCGAGTATTGTATTTTTGTACAATTAAGTGAGAACCTCTGATCACGCAAATAAAGTGAAAAGGATGCTTGGTAAAGCTTTGACATATTTGACAACAATAATTACAGACACAAATAGCATACTGAATGAGCCGCCGTGGTCTAGTGGATAAGTTCCTGGCCATCAGATCTAGATGTTCTAGAGGGTCAGGGTTCAATTCCCGGAAGGACCATTGGTGACGTCAGGAAGGGCATCCGGTCTTAAAGTGCTCTATGCTCCAATAACAAGTCCCATGTATATGGGCACCGTCAAACCCCATGAATGGGAATAAAAGACGTTAACGATTAAAAAAAAATAAATAAATAAAAAAAATACGAAGGTAAGAATAACTAAAACACTGGTATTTCTTATTGTTACATATGGAAGCGAGACATGGATAAAAAGGGAAGCAGAAATTGGAATAATGTCAACATCGAGAAGAACGTATAAATGGGTACCAGCCCAAATACCAACAGAGATATCACTATAGAAGACTATCAGAGAGACCTAATAGAGAGACGAAAACAGACCATACAACAGTTTAGAAAAAGTGATAATGGAAGAAAAAAACCAGAAGGGGAAGACCTACAACTACTACAACAAAGTGGATTGACAATATCAAGGCTTTTACAACGAGGAATGTTTACCCACTAAACAAAGGCACTTAAGACTGAGCTGATTGGAGACGGCAAGTTCATGACCTCACCAAGGACTACGACCTGAAGGACAACAACAACAACAGCAACTTTTAAGTTATTTATTTAAGGGGAATATACAAGAGGTAGTACCCTTTACGTGGATGAAGCAAAATTAAAAAAAAGAAAATCGTATCTCGTAAAAATATTATCACTGTGGAAAGCAAATTAGGTTGTTAAGAAAAGGAATTCACTATACTGTGCCGACCACTTTTAGCCAACAGTATTTTTATAAATCAATCCATTAAATTGCTTAGATAATGGTTTAATCCTCTTCACACATATTCATCGTAAGAATCGATGCAATAGACCAGTGGCAGTTTTAGGGGGAGGCCGACAGGGCTATGGCGTACCTGTAGGGGGGCGCGCACCTCAATTCTAAGAAAAAGGACATTTCTGACTGCCCATATTTAGTTGATGTAAGTAAGTGAAAACGCGAAACTGTATCCACTGGAAGGAATAAAATGTCTCATGAACTTCCGCCGTACGATCATGTCTGAGCTTCCTTGCAATGCATGACGTCATAGGGCCCCCGCTAACGTTTTCGTCCCAGGGCCCCGCTTTCTTCAAAACCGCCACTGCAATAAACCAGTGAACACAAAAATCACTGATCTCTTTTTTTTTGTTGATTGTGTTAAAAATTTCCTGTTTCCATAAGTTCATGTTCATCAACCAAGTGTTATAAATTTGCACTTCTTATTAAAAATGCCAAATAGTTTCAGTTTAATATTACTTGTACTTAACAGATAAGCGTAATCAGCTACTTTAACGTACCTTAGAGTAGTCTGCTTCTGTCTTTGACCCTAAAGTATCATTTCGAGTCCCCTTGACTTTACCTGTCAATTTAAAAATGATGATATGATTCAAGAAAAAGACACTGTAGGTAAACCTACAACTTTGTATTCCTAATCAACTAATTTATCTTACTTGAGTATAAATTACAGATTTCTTAGTTGTGTGTAGAACTTATAAACGTAAATCAGAAACTAATAGTAGAGAATAACTTTTGAGAAATGAGCATCCTTTGAGAGTTGAGTAGCAACGGAAACTTTACCTTGTGAGGGATACGTAAAGAAAGAATAAAAATAAATTGCATCATAGACAGCACAAAGAATTTTGGACTCATTTCCATTGGTGTATAGGTAGCAAGGTAAAAAGGTCTTGTAATTTGGCCGATTATAATCAGATTTACAAAACCTGATATAAGATTTGTTCACGTAATAGGTAAGGACACGGCAGAGAAACATGGCCCCAGCTGTAATCATTAAAACATGTAATAACATCTTACTTCATACCTTGTTTCTCTTGTAAATATGGATTTATTAACTCATCTTGTGTTTCTCTTGCAAACAAAGATTTACTAACTCATCTTGTGTTTCTCTTGCAAATAAAGATTTACTAACTCATCTTGTGTTTCTCTTGCAAACAAAGATTTACTAACTCATCTTGTGTTTCTCTTGCGAATAAAGATTTACTAACTCATCTTGTGATTCTCTTGCAAATAAAGATTTACTAGATTGTTCTTGACACCCATGGGCAGGTTTTAGGGACATTGGGCCCCGCCCCCTCGGAGTGGATTCCATGGACGTCCAAAGGTTTAAATCGTCATTTTAGGCATGAATTAGATTAAAATCGGGACTGGATCAGAAAAGCGATATTGCCAGGCAACCCCGATACCCGGAGACTGGATCCAGGCCTCCTAAATCGGGGTTGCAGGTTGTAGATACTAGAGTTAGCTGTGTTCAAAGGCATCTGCTTTACCATTTATACAGTTGATATAAATCTTACAGGTGAACTGCATTCTACGTACCATTGGGAACCAGTGTTGAATTCTGTGTAGTATGAGGCACGAGAAGCCTCGTAATGTCATCATCACCTTTTACCATAAATTTAAGCAAAGAAGAAGTACTATATGTTCCAATTAACACTGATTTTCCATAGGAGCCAAGTGATTCGAGGGTGATTGTGAGAGGGGGTTTGTACTTGTCATCGATCGGCAATTTCTGCAATTTTAAAACAGATATACGGAATAAAATTATCATGGAGGTCTCGTAGTTTTTCAAGCGAGCTTTATTCATAACGAAATCAAAGCGCGTCTACGAATCCATAAATGTGACATTTGTTTGTTTGTATTTTGTTCGTTTTAAGTGTGTGTTTGTGTAAGTGGATGGGAAGTTGAAGGTTGTAAGGTGGAAGAAAAGTTGAGGTGACACAGATTTGTTTTAGGCATAATTCAAAACCTAAAATGATGATCAAAGACAGCAAAGAACATTTCTTATCATCATCCACTTCACTTCACTATTTGACTAATCCTCGAGTACCGTGCGGTACGTAGAGCCAACTTGAAACACAAGTGCTTGCCAGTGCTGACGATCGGCTCCTCTGCTTGAGGTAGAGAGGCATTCTACAGGATAGCAGATCTTTGTCGACGACGTCAAGCCATCGAGTGCGAGGGGCGTCTCGTGGGCGTCTCCGTCCTGCTGCAGACGGACTATAATCCAGGACCGCACGGGTTGGATGACTCGGAGGCAGGGGCAGGATATATCCATACCATTGCACCTTTCATGCACTTGCTCCTAACTAAACATTCTATCACTGTATTATTACATTTTCCTAGCAAAAAGGATACACTGGAAGCGCAAAGAAGTTTCATGATTCCAAATCACATAATAATTATTTTAGAATAAAACGCCCAGATTATCTTACGCACAATGTAAGTAGTAAATGGCTAGTAGATGGTGGTGAAATGGGTCATGACAGGATTGAAAAGACCAGGGTGCACGGGTTAAAAATTTATTAATATGTACAGTTCAGTCAAAACCCCAACTGGTAAGTTACTGTTAATTTTAAAAGGACATGTCACCCTATACCTCGTTTTGTCAGCTAATGCTACCTGAGGCTACAGAGTTTCCGAGACATGCAACGTGTGTGTTACACAAGTTCCGTAAACGGCTACTGTTGAACTGGAAACCACCATGGGCTACAAATAATACCAGTTTTGCTTTCAAGGTACTGTAGCTTGCTTGTACTTAAACCCAGACCCTATTATCAAACTCTTGTCGCTTCAATAGCTGCAGCTTTGAGACACCATGTTTGTTTAAAAATGAAACTAGGCTATGAAGTGTGTTAATTGAAAGGAAAATATTTGCATGGTAACAAAAATGCATTTTAAAGCTCATTCCGTAGAGAGGCTGGCGTCATACCATATTTTGAATCTAGCTCTAATATCTACTGTGTAGCTTGCCTTCTCCAAAGCAAGAAGCGTTTAAGCCAATTAATGGTTTTACACAGTAAGCGAAGGAGCAACTTATTATATGACAGTGCATAACCCTGTGAATTCAAAAAGGAAGTAGGATAAAACATGAGCGAACATTTTGTCCTATACACGTTGGCAAATTTGTCAGTCTAAACCTGTAAATTACAAAAGGAACATTTCATTCTGTATAGATGTAAGGGCCTATTCTTAGCATTGTACTTACCACACTAAAAACCTTTACTTGATCTTCGAAATTTGGATCCGATTGAGGATGGAGGCAAGTACTGCAAACTACAGTTTCTTTTTCAAGTTCATCCACTACAGTCTTCATCGGATAGCAGCAAGTGACTTTTACCCTTGCTTCTTTGACAGCTTTGCGATTTCGCAGTTCTCGAATGCCCCAAAACATCACCTTGAGTGAATACAAAAAGATGGTTGACTGGTGGTTAGAGCAACCTACGAAAGGCGCTCTTCTGCAGTTTGTCATTATCTTCTTTCTTTGATCGTACTTAAGTACCAACAATTACTAAAATTCCTATTGTTTAAGTACTTAATACTTCGTCTCCCAATTGTAAACCAAATTCAAGAGCTTAATTTAATAAAACAAGAACAATAGAAGCAAGATATGTTACAATTCAAACCCAGTCTCATTTTGTACCAAATTCGTTTGAAGGAAAACATTTTGTGAGTATCTGTGAGAGACGGGAGTCCATACTGAGAACAACTGTGGCATTCACAACATTGGGAGGCAAAAGAATAAGATTGCTTTAAAATTTCTAACCACAAGTTTTTAAGTTCGGAAGAGAGGACTTAAGTTGGTATTATGGAAAATTTTTGAAAAATAGCCTATGTCAACCAGAGATACGAAACCCTAAAAGTTTGTTTATGGTACAGAACATTAAAACTGTACGAAGGAACGAAGCCATTTTTGCATTTGAAGTGTTTTTCGTTTGACAATCCTAAGAGTACAAAATCTTCAAAATGGAACACAAAAAGGTAGGAATGAAACTAATACCCAACTTTGTTTTTCAAATGGGCAATAAGAACTGTTCACTGCCAGATTGGTATTATTTTGACCGATCACTGTCTGTGGAACTGAATACCAAACCGACAGCGGCAATGAAAAGGAAAATTCTTCCTGTCAATTAGATACGAGTATTTGGCACACGATTTGTCAGTTTACATCCCTACCGACTGCGCTATAGATAACTATAACTAAAGTTGTGACATTGTTATATAGTAGGGAAAGATTGCAATGAAATATTATCACAATAATAAGTTGGTAAGAACTGCTTCACCAATTGCAATTTTTTATAATTAATCGAAGCCAGTGATTTATACAGATGCTATGGAAATATTCAGAGATATGACTGCGAGTGCCTCAACTCGAAAACGGATTAAACTCACACATAGCGCAGAGTGGAAGATCTTCAGATAGACATGGAGCTGAATACAGATGTCTGTTTGGCTCTATTGTTGGAAATAAATACACAGTAAGTGTAAGGGAAACAAGGCAATCGCTGACTTGTTGCTTAAGCTAGTGTTTTATAGACTACGATCAACGTTTCTAATTATTTTAATGGTTTTGAAAGGAATTTATGTACTTACTTCCATTCGGTACTCAGTCTGTTCTGGCACGATTTCTTTCGGGATATCTAAATGACGTGGTACGAGCAAACCATCAGGTTCTGTTTCCTCATTTCCCTGTGCATGCAACGTTAAGATAAGAATACAACGTATAGCATACAGCATATGTCATACAGGAGAGATCATACGGGATACATACGGCATACAGCATACGGCTGGTTACAGCCAATTCTTAATAATCAAATCCTATCAAAGTTAAAAAGAGTCCGCATCAGGAAGTTAAATTGTGTGATGGCGGGTTCGACAAGCATATTAATTACAGTAAACTCTCTATATCCCAAACTGAGGCCCTTCTCAAATCATAACAATCGAAGATGATGGTTTCTTTTATCCATCTATAACTACAGAACCTACTATCCTTGATAAGTACTTAAATACCGTTCAACAACCCAATCCTCTCAAAACTCTTAACAATTTTTTTAGGCTTAAAAGCTGATAAATGTAGAACGGCTTGGCAAAATCTATTTTGCATACAACTTAATTTATTTGTGGAAAAAGCAGATGGTTTCAGAGTTTTTTGGCCGTTTTTGGGGGACAATTATGACGTCATTATTAGGAAATGGATTTTTGTCGAAATGATCGTGAATGTATTTGAGGGAAAGTCAAATAGGGAAGGTACACAGCAGCTGCATTACAATAAGCTCACAAAACAGTTTTGCAATAAACAAATCCACTTCTGGAGAGAAAATCAATCATAAAGTTGCACTTGCGTTAAGTCAATCAAAAGATTCCAGAAATTCAAACACCGTATAGATTACATAACGTTTTCGGGGCTACAGTAAGACTGCCTTTCATTCCTTCAAGAAATAGAGAGATTTGATGTTGAGAAAGGTATCAGATTTGACACCCCCCTTCCCATTCTAGATAGGCTTAAGCATGTAAATGACTCCGACCACTTCCTAATGGGTATCAAGGCCGTTTTAATGGCTGTCATTAAGCATATACGATTAACCAGTTAGAAGAACTAAGCAGACGATAGTCTAACATGGAAGTACATATAAGTAGCTTTAAACGTGTTTTTGTATAAATGCATCACTAACAACGCTGAGTTTACATGTACAGCTGGAGGACATCTTCATCTACGATTACCCTGGATTGGAAATGTTTCATTGAATTTTGACACGAGGATGGATACAGTGGTGACTAAAACCTTTGCCACAGTGAGACCGCGTGTTGTAAATTCCGCCCCAAAATTGTTGCCTACATCCTACAAAGACAGACTTCCTATCAAGCAAAATCGCTTATGGGTTTAAAAATGCACATGCCCTGTGACAGCCAGCATATAGACAGCCAGCCCTATTCAGCAGAGACTGAAGGATACAATTGCACCATATGTGCCGGTCGTCAGGGGCAGAAGTAGTAAAGTATCACAAATTTTACCTAGTTATCTCTGCAGAACTCCAAACTGCTGAAACGAGGCTCAGCAATTTGACAACATTTAATTGAACATCCAAATTTGCGCAGACAACGATCGAGGGACTTCGTTTAGAAAATGAGCAAAACCGGATCCTCCGTCGCATCTTGCTGCGCTGCAAGCTTCATTTATCAAAACAAAGAAACTATGCTTTTTTAGCAATAATAAGCAGTAGAACTTATCGGTTTCTCAATACGATAGGTGACCAAAACCGTGGCATTTATACGTGTGCTATTTAAAACGTGCTTCAGTCCTCTCATTTCATGTAGATTCTACACAAAGTTTTTCTACCTGAACCTCAAATGATTGCTTTGACCAGTGTCTGGCCAAAAATTCCAGCTAAATGAATTCCTTTACCTAACTTTTCCAATTTTCCTTTACAAGAATTCCAGAATTCCTTTACAAAATTTTCCAATCAATAGATGTGCATGTAAGCAGCTTAAGAAAAGAGTATTGAGAGCTGAAAACAAACTACTAACCGAAGAGAGAACGAGAGTGATTTAAAAGATTGAGAAAAGCAATAAGGTCAATTCGTCAAGTTACCATTAAAACATTTAGAAAAGGCGCTAGAGCTCAAAATTAGCTCTTAACAACTTACTGGTAGCAGTTCAAATGCAGCCAGAAGATCGCCTGTCTTTTTGTTTCCAAATATCACAGGGAACCATTCCAAAGTTGCTTCACTGGATTTGTTTTGCAAGCAGACCATGGGCTTAGCTACGGATCTCCCTATGTATTCATAACTTTTCTATAAAGCAGGAGAAATAATACATAACCTCATGAAGCAGAAATATTGAAGGAAGGATTCTGTTGGTTTTCTTTATAGAAGAGAAATATTGCTGCTTGCTATTTGCACAGACTAGGTCGCAAAAAGTGGCGGACGCTTGAGAGGAGGGGCGAGGGAACCTGTCGTTTTCCAAAATGTTTGTTGGAAAATAGAAAAAGGTTTATATTCATAATCCATAAGGTTGATGGAGTAGACAAACCATTTTCAACACGAGTATCCAATCGCTTATGCAACATACAACGCAAAATTTCTTCTTAAGCTAAAGAAAGAAGTGCCAAGTCCTTTTCAACAGATCAAAATTTGCTTTAACCTCTCTCAATAATCTGTCAAGTTGTCACTCCTGCAGTCTTAGTCACAAGTAATCTGACACATATACAAAATTGTGCAAGGCTACACAAGAATCCCTCCTCCAAAGCTCGATCTTGCCCATTGACATTGTACACGGATATCGGCGATCGATGACTGATAGTTGCCGAGTTTACCTGACGGAGGATAGGGGTTTACCGTGCGAGCATAATGACGTCACCAATTTTAATGTTCTGAGATGCATAGAGACAAAGCTGCCATGTCAAATAACGGAGTTGGCATCTTCAGTCATACCCTATCTAAGTACAGTGAATACTGAATGCCTAATTATACGCAGCGGAAAACATTCATTCTTGCCATCTTTCAAACATGGCTGACGTTAGCGTAATAATGGAGCTAGGTACAACACCCCTGTAGTTCATTTTCACACGGAAAATACATTTTTGAGGGGTTATCTAGACAGTCCTAAAAACGAACCAAGCCTCCTATTGTTGGCTTATACACTCCTACCTGTGCAGCTTTGTCTCTCTTCAATTTGCCTCTCTTTTGCCCAACCTTTATTAGTCCTTTCAGCTTCTCCTCTGTTCACAATAGCACCCTATTTCATGCCGTATTTGGTAATGGCGCAATATACTCACTTGAAACGGAAGAGTCGTTTACTTTAAAAGTTCCTCAGCTGAGATGCAGGAGAGACTACACAGCAGAAAAATTAAGTTTGAACAGACATTAAAGAAATAGAAAATTCTGTCAACATCGGGATTCGAACCTATGACCCGCGTGATCGCGTTATTTGCTCTATCATGTAAGGTAGGTGAACTCCGCTAATTACATATTCTATTTCTTTTTGCTATACATTAGCTTTCATTACTCCACCAGTGCACATCGACAAACAGCTCTATGCAATTTTGGATAAGAGCTACTTTCCGCTATTTGTCTTGCCATAGCAAGGACTGGGGTCTGTTCCACTATTCTTTCCAAAGCCTGTTGAAACTTGCCAAGCTTTTCGAATCCAGTTGATGACATGATTTTCAATTCCTCTGGTGTCTTTTCAAACTTACCATTTCAAATCCTCTCTTCTCCGAAAATAAAAGAGGAAATGTATTAAGTGTGATAAATGGCCATTGAGTGCTTGTACAAATCTCAGGGAAACGATCAGTAAACAAGTTGGTATTTTTAATGCACGTTAACAAGACAAAACATTTTATGTTCTTTTTCCATTAATTTTAAGTAATGGCTCAGTCGGGAAAACAAAATACTACGACTATCTTTTGAAACTCTGAGGATTAGTTTTTTGCCAAGTAATTAGGGACCGGGAGCAAAGAATATCAGATACATCCGTCAGTGGCAGGTTCTTCTAGTATCGTGTTTAATTCTAGGAGCAGATATACTGTCCAGGTGCAAGAACAAGTAGTATGGTGGATTCCTTTATTCTGTTTGCTTAGATTTACCCTTTCAAGAACTGGGGAAGCTTTAAGGCCAGTGCATAAAAGAGAGGAAGTATTATTTCTGTTGTAAAAGTTGTACCTTAACATAAACAAGGATTACATCGCTTGCCAAAAGTTTTTTGGATACCTTGGCAGCGTGGCGTTGCTGCATGCTCTCACTTGGTATAGTAGCAATTCTCGTCCTGCATTTATATTGTATCATTATACATTATTTTTATATACATTTATTAGATCCTATAGACATTTTTTAAAAATACGTACCCCATTATTATCGGAGTCATGCATTTCGATTACCACAATCGGGGGCGAGTAGTCAACAGCGTTCCCGCTCCCCCAGACAGCAATGTTTGGAATTTGGATCATTTCGTTCCATCTTGGATTCCTGGTTTGGTCCACAATTTTTGTGCGTGTAACATGGTTTCCACAAATAATTTGTGCATAAGGATCTAAGGATAAAAGGAGGAACATGATGTAATTCTCTTAGTTAAAGGAACGGAAATAAAATTGTTCTCTTCTCGTTTAGCAAAGAAAATTTTCCAGCTAACATCAAAACTGTTCTCTTTAGAAGCTAGCCACCATTTACAGATTAACGTCTGTACCAGGGTAGGTGCAGATATTGTGACTAAGATGGTCTTTTCGATCACTGTACTAATTTTAGACTTTGGGTAGAGTTCTATAATCGGACAAAATGTTCATGCTCCTTTAAGTCATGTTTTGCTTATATTATCTGATACTTGAAGTTTCATCTTGTTCATTGATGATAAACATTAAAGTTTGCAAATAGATAGATTTATATA
>JAAAKL020007595.1:2222-16727 GCA_010016065.2 Carybdea cf. marsupialis auct. non (Linnaeus, 1758) | reverse complement strand
TATTTTGTACTCAGAATAAATTGAGGTTTTCACTTGATAAGAGAATATTTGGCCAAAAATTTAGGTTTTAAAAAGCACGAATGTCCAGCTTACTATTACGACAGATCACAATTACAAAAACAATCAATCAATCAATCAATCAATCACACTCAGGAATAACCAATGTCAAGCGTTATCAATATATTATGAAAGTCAGGCTTGCAAACTAGTAACATAATATCTATTCCTTCACAACATATGCAAATACAACACTGCAAAGTATTTCATTAGCCACATCATGCACGTAAGTTGTTAGTTCTTTTATTAGACTTACTAATTAACAGTCACTGTATCACAATTGCTTATGAATTCAAAATCTAGAGCTTTTAGATCTTCTTCACGATACAACAGTACACATTGGTTAGTACTGTGCTTAGCAGACCGACACGAACCACCTTTGCTCCTGGGTTTTGATAGTGCACTGGCTTTGATGGATGTAATTTCCCATAAAGATATACACTGAATCTACATAGATAAGGGAAAAGGTAAAAACCCATGGGCAGAACTAGCAACAAGAGGGAGGAAAATTGTAGCAGACAATTTTGCTCTCGCAACATATATAGCTGAAATAACGAAAGCAGATACTACGACGTAAACAAGAATGAAATGAGTCAGTTTTTAGTGCAATATACTTCATTAGATATCATTGTCATTTAGTAATAACAAGAAATAGGTTCATGACTACCTTAGATTTTTATAATACAACATGTTTGACAGCTTGGATGTAGCGAGGAACCACATTTTATGATTATTCTTAAGCCAAGTGCCGTTAAGCTAGCTTTTTGCAAAGCTTTCTTCAAATTTTGGATTGTGGAGATTAGATATGAGATGTGGAGACTTTCCCGAACATGTTGTATTTGTTTTAACATTGCAGAAATATTAGTTTTACTTGCGATTAAGAAAGCAGAATTTTCTACGAAAACCGCAGACTTTCCCCTGAGTACATGGCCATATTAAACGGTACCTCCCATCGGTGATATTTACTGGTTATCCCTGCTGATGTCATCTTACAGCACGATTAAGGAAATGCATCATATAGCAGGTTACTATGTACATAATTTCTCTACTTTTCAGGAATCAGGTTGCATTTCATCAACCTCAATCAAATTTCCATATAATCATAATCATAAAATGCTTACCACTAAATCCTAAAATTTACCTTGCATATTTTCAGGTAATGGCACAATCGAATTGAATGAATTCCTGGACATCATGGCAGCAAAACAAAAATCAATGGAAATGCTTGAAGAAGAAATAAGACAAGCGTTTCGCTACTTTGATATAGATGGAGATGGTTATATTAGTATGACAGAACTGAAGAAGGTAGCCATGAAACTAGGGGAAGATTTAAGTGAAGAGGAAGTGGATGAAATGATCAGAGAAGCAGATGTTGATGGAGATGGTCAGGTGGACTACCAAGGTAAAATGTGATTTCTAAATTTTTTGTCTAGATTTTAGACTATCAGTTCAACTAGTAAGATGACAAAAAACTGTCGGAAGGAATATGAAAAGAGCACGAAGAATTTCCTTCTCCTCTTGAAAGTTGGATAGTAATTAAATACGAAGAGCACGTAACTGGTTTGCAGTCATGCTTTACAGAGAAGGCAGAGGTACTATATTTTTGCACCAGCTTTTGTCGCAATAATTTGAAGTAAGAACACTATAGGATACTTTTTGTTAAGCGTGAAGCACTTCTAGCGTGAATAATAATGCTTCCGCACTTTGTTGTGCTCCTCTATCTTAAATATGCATTTACACAGAAGAGCTCTTAGGTCAGGCGACACATAAGGTTCATAGGCCTGTGCAACCACTTGGGAGCTTTACCTACCCCTGCTGTATGCAGTATTATTCTGCATTCCATTGACTCTTCCTATCCGTTTTCTGCCTAAACTTTTTAAAATTCCTATTTCCTAACACTACTAATACTTTCAGAATTTTCCACTTCCCTAGGAATGAATTTCCCCACTACAAGTAAACGAATATTCCCGACTTTCATGTTTATTTACTCTCTCATTACTGGGCAGACTTCTGAATGGAATTGAAATCTGCACTTGAGTGAACAAAGAAAGTAGAAAGTTCAAAACAGTGGCTTTATAAATGAAAGAACTCGTGAAAGAAAATTTGGGTGGCACTTCAATCGCGACAAATCACAGATGATGATTGTTATGATGGTGTTAAAGATCAGTGTAGTGTAGAAGTGATGTTTTTATATAGTTGTGCTTTCACCTGCTGCCGCTGACTAGCCGGAGGGCAAAATGGGGTGCTTATGTAAGCCACCTCCGGTCAGAACATAGCCTCTGCTCAATCCGACACTTGCACTGCCTCCTCTTAGCTAAAGTTGTTAGCGCGAAACCACCAAACTGGGCATCTTGCCACCCCAGGTAAAACATCAATGGGTCAAGGAGCGGTATACAGCTTCTAGGAGTGTGTTTAACAAGGCCCTTCGGCGTGTGAACACGTCCTGGCATCACACCAATACATACCCCACCCATGGGTCCAAGGTTGGCGCCTCAGCCCTGGTAGGAGAGGGATATCGTCATAGTCCCCAACGCATGCTGCAAAACAACAGCCCTACCAGGTCTACATGGCGGATGAGAGACCTGATCCCTAACGGCAAGGTAACTGGGCTGTAGGAGTTGCGATAGCAATCGTCATACAGCAAACGGAAAGCAAATGATGGACACTACGGTAAGAGTACCTTACAGTCTGAACACCTCAATCAACATGCAGCCAAGGCAATTTATTAATAACATCTTCCGCATGGAGAAATGAATGAGGTGCAGCAACAGGAGAAGTTGGAATCCTACTTGGATGCAAGGCAGCCAAAGCTTTTAAAAGTGTCAGATCCCACACATCGCGAATACTCATAGCCAATTTTCATGAAAATCCAGCAACAGCTATTATTGTCATCTACTCTCCTCCAACATCTCAGATGACGATACCATTGAAAATGTTTATGACAGCCTTAGAGCAGCAATTGAGTCCATACCTGCACAAAATGGTCTAATGATAAACGGCGACTTCAACGCAAGAGTAGGCAAAGCTGATGCCAAATTCGCATTTCACGAAACTATCTTTAGATGTGGAAACCACCTATTAAATCTTATTTGTGAAAGAACCTCGTCATCACTAACTTAAGAAATAGACCTTTATATACCCTGCTGGAAAAAAATGCCAACTTGACCACATTCTGGAAAATAAGATGTAGGGGAAGAGCACAGTTAACACAGAAGCGTACAACACTTTCTCAAGCATTGGTTCAGATCATTGTTTGGTCACTGCTAGAGACAGTCTCGGCCTTATAGCCAATGGGAAGACGCCGCCAAGGACGACCAAGTACGACTGGAAGAACTTTACCACTGACTTAGACTTGCAACATCAATTAACCGTGGAAGTCAGCAATTGCTTTGATGCACTAAATAATTATGATTCACCAACAGAAAATTATGAAAGATACATAGAGGCTACACAGGAGGTAACTGAACTCCTCATGCCAAAGATGAAGAAAATCATGCGGTCTCAACCATCAACTGACCCTACAGTAGAAGTAGCCAGGACAAGAGTCAATGAAACATGTAGTAATTACCAACAGGCAACAAATGAAAACACCAGGTATGAATATGAGCAAGCCAGGAGGGAGCTGGAAGAGGCTTATAATATAATCACAGAAAAAAAGCTGAATTACAAAATTAGAACTGTCCTCAGATAGCCAAAATATATTACAAAATGATACTAAACAGGAATAGACCAAAACTAGATCCACGGGTAAGACCAAACCAAAATGGCTTTTGCACTGGCAGGACAACTACAAGTCATATACTAGACTTAAGAAGGATTGTAGGCGGTATCAAAGAATACAAGCTGACAGTGGTAATGACCTTTATCGATTTCAAGAAGGCCTTTGATAAGGTCTACCGAGGCATGATAATGAAGATCCTAAAGGCGTATGAAGTTACATACAGCCTAGTAACGGCAATGGCTGTTGTTTACAGAACCACGCGGGCTCGGGTACTTACTCCTGACGGTCCCAGAGACCAAATCCAAGATACACTCCGAAGTCCTCTAGGCGGACACAGCATATATATTTGTACTATTGCTGGACTATTCTCGTAGTCAGGCTATTGATAGGAGAGAAGAAGAGCTTGGTTTCATATAGTTACAGAATACAGAGCAGGCGGGAAGACAGTTCGGTTGTAACTGACCTGGATTTTGTAGAAGCCATTGCCAAGCTCATGACATACTGAGCAGTGTAGAGTCATCTGCAGGTCACATAGGCCTTGTAGTGAACGCCAAGAAAACTAAAGTAATGGCCTTCAACCTGCCAGATAATATACAAATCATGTCTACTGATGGGCCCCAACTGGAAGTAGTGCAGCCACGGAACAGGTGACAAAGATCTGAAAATCTGACCTAACCAAAGAGTACAACGTGAGCCTGCTAGGCTCCTCTGTGGAATCCGTATTGCTTTATATCTGCAAAACGTGGACCCTGAACAAACAGCTCAGTAAGAAACTGGATGGCTGCTATACCAGGATGCTCAGAATAGCACTAGGCATTCACTGAAATCAATTCCTCACCAATCAACAAATTTACGGTAACCTCCCTAAAATCCCTAAAAAGATGAAGCGACGAAAGCAGAAGTTTGCCGGTCACAGCATGAGAAGCCAGGATGAGCTGGTATCCAAACTAGTATGGTGCACAGTCAGAGGAAGCAGGGTAGACCAACTCTCACCTACGTTCACTCCCTAAAAAAGGACACAGGTCTTGATGTAGTAGAACTGGAAACTGCTATGGATGACAGAACAGACTGTTGTGCCATCACCGCTCGGACATACAGATGCCTGTTTGCCACAATTCAAATAAGACATGTTAAAGATATTGGTGGTAGTAGTGGTGGTGGTGGTTGTTGTTGTAGTGGTGGTGATGATGGTGATATATGAAAACATACAGTAAAAGGCATGTCAAAATGTTTCTAATCACTAATTGCTCATCAATTCCGTAAAGATCAACAACTTGAGAGTAATATTTTTGAAAAGAGATGACACGAAAAAATAAGTTGGTAAAGATACTAGAAACAATTATGTCACAGATTATATTCAAGCATTCTACCAGCTAAACTCCTCTGATAACAAGCTCCATTGGTCTAGTCGTCACCTTAGCTCCAAATAATCCTGTGATGGACATCGAGACCCTGCTCCATCTTTCTCTTCGCCATGTGACCATGGAAGAATGGCCATTTGATCCATCATTCTGTACAAGGTAGAAAAGTTGCAAAATTATGAATAGCTGTCAAAACCACATGAGAAAATGAGAGCTGCTAACAGTATGAAATTGCGGCTAGGCTACAATACCATATTCACAGAAATGGATTTATCTTATTAGTAAAATAGGGTTGTTTTGTCGTGTTTAACTTTGGATTTACTCATGAAGTATTTTTTTATTCCGCATTTAAAGGCAATGTAGAAATATTGACTTCATCACTTAGGGTGATGATGAAATATTTGAAACATGTTTGAAGGGAACAAATTAAAAATCATCAGGATAGCTCTATAGCGTCTATTATTTTTATTATTTTCATTATTATCATCATTATCATCATCATAATGAGTAGTAGTAGTATTAGTAGTATTATAGGTAAAATGTTTGAAAATCTATATAAAAGAGCTAAAATTAATTGTAAGGATCAAAACTGCAGTGAGAGAACATCAATTAATTTGCTATGAATATGCAAATGACTTTATGTAAATGTCTTCAAGAACATTTACATCCACCTATATACACCGTTATAAACATATGCACTAAAGATCGGTCATTTACATAAAACAAGAAGTAGAAATTTGGTGCCCTAACAATACCTGAGTGAAGTCCTTGAGAGAAATGTCTCATTTGAATACAAGAAATATGTACATATATTTCACAACATAATACGTACTTCTTTTAGTTAGCAGTGCTATTTCTAGTATTTGTTATACCTCTAATATTTGATCACATTTTCAATTTTTTTATTTACCCTTATCTAAATTCGGTTTGTGCAAATCCTTAAGAAAAGAAACAAGGAAAACAGTGCAAAAGTACTCCTAATATTTTACTTCTATAAAACTCACAAGCACATCCAAATGCTTTCATGTACGCTCTCCTGGTGAATTCATGCTGTGCACCATCATGTAAGTGGTGGGAGGTAAGTACTGAAGGCAATCAAGGTACCACATAATGGTTGATAGGTGAAGAAATTTGAGAAGAAATGTGGAGAGTCATTCCTATTTTACTTTGTGACTCCTGATTAATCCTACGTAGCACAATCTCCTATATCAGGACACTTAAAGGATTGTAAGTAAGCGTATAGTGATGTAGTAGAGTTTTAGTTGTCATCTTCCATACCTATACGTGTGTTTCCTATTAATGTCCGATATTTTTAGAGACTCTGAATTATACAGAACACCTTATGCAGAGAAATTAACCAGGTTCTGTCAAAAAGAAGTACAAACATGATCGGCACTGTTGTGTCGCTTCTACTGCCCCAGAAAGTCAAAAAATTTGTGTCATATCCTGTATTCTTAATGAAATTGATTAAACCATGCTTCTTGCCTTTAATAGTTTTGAAGATGGTGTCTTGCGATGTGAAAAATGCTCCAGTGCTAAAGAAAGAATTTTACGAGAATAAACGAATTTGTTTTAAATGAGTTGACCTTGTCTTAGGGAAGGTGCCCAGGTACTACTTGGTATAGATACAAATTTGCAGCATGGTCTCTGATGCTACTACCAATCATATGCTTGTGGTATTTCCCATTTGAATTTTCTCAAGGTAAAGAAACTATGCTTATTTCTTGCAGAATTTCTAAGAATGATGCTTTACGATGTGGAAGATATACCGATGCCCAAGAAACGATAGTTTAAGAACAAATTCTACCATACAAGACGGATTTGTTAAGAAGGAGCCCTATAAGTGGAGCTAAGAACGAATGTACAAGCAGTTGTAGCAATAAATGCACGCATGCGTATTTAACAGGATGATTTACAACTCAAGAAAAAATCCTCAATACGTCTTATGAAGGATAGTTGGAACATAGCTGTTGCTGTGGAAGATTCCTAGCCATGGCTTTATTTTAGTGTGATGTAAGTTTGATGCTTAAAATATGTAGACACAAGCCTTACCGTGTAACTAGCTGGGTAAATCTTGACTATTTTTATATCCCTCATGCAAGTGTGGTGGTTGCAAGTAAAGGAGATTGTATGAATGAATACCCTTATAGAGTAGCAACCATATTATTATTGTTATTATTTGTATGTACGAAGGAATGTCTCAGTGTATTTTCCTCTAAGTTAGAACAGGTCTTTTGTGTTCCTCTCGGGGCAAACTGAGTAAGATGCTCAGTTGAGATCCTTTATGTGTGATGAGTCAATTAGACAGCATTGTAACTTTCGAGGCACAAATGCCGTTTACGTATCTCACTCTAGTTAAAAGAGGTAAGGGGATATGCCTCCTTGATGCTACGTTGTTTAAATATAGATTGATTTAAGGATGGTTGTAGGTCAGTAATGTAACGGTGACGCTCTGGTAAACTCTACTATGACTTCTGACGAAAAGGCAAAAATTCCACAACGCTCAAGTTTACACATCCCTACTAGGTTATCAGGGGTCAGAAGGAGGTTACGGTTATAAAGTCACAACTCGATTAGATAGAAGGAGTAAAGATTATTAAAATAAACCTAGCTACTAGTAAAGCTAAGAGTTTATTTCATCAAACATATGATAATCTTTTTCTGATAGATGGGTTGCATAATGCCATCCCTAATCATTAAATGACCCTTTCATTATTCTCAAAATTGTTTTTAAAACGTATATAACAATTTTCCTAAGAGATCATCGTATGCCACTACATTACAAACGATAAGGTATTGCTCGAGATACTGCATGATCTCGTGCCTCTTCCTTTATATCATCAATGCATAATTCCGAAGTGGACGCTCAGATAATTGTAAATTTCGTGTTATGGTCTTTCCTCTCAGTTGAGTTGTCAGTTGTAAAATAGCAACAAACTCAAATCTATACAATTTAACAGTAAATCAATAAAGTTTTAGAGAAAATTTCTTTCACCACAATTTTTGTTGCCTCTTCATATCAAGCTAATGTAGTGCTGAGTTATAATACATTGTTGTATCAGTCTGGTGTAGCTATAAAAGTTAAATATCGTAGTATAAACGTAGAATGAACTTTGAGAGCAAAGATGGCTAAGGAAAATATTGAAAAGCCGAGCCAGTGTTAGTCGTCGAACTGTGGAAACAAGTAAAGGGGGAGGGGGCTAGTTGAGAATGTGGAAACAAGTAAAGGGGGAGAGGGGTAGTTGAGAATGTGGAAACATGTAAAGGGGGAGGGGGAAGTGGAGAATGTGGAAACAGACGCTACTGCAGTTTTACGATGATACATTAAGTTGTATCACGTATATTTTTGTTTAAAACTAAGGTTTATAATTAAATAATTTGCTAAGAGGAAGCCCTTATGGAGAGGAGACAATTTTGGCCTCAGGTTCTCTTAGAACTCGTGCGGTCTTGCCCCCATGTCGGGTATTATGTACATGACAGAATATGTCCGGATATCTTTTTCCACTTCGTTCTAACAAAAGCTGGACAATGCAGAAGTAATCGTTTACGCTGGCAATATCAATGGCCTGATTTTTTCCAGATAGTATAGCCGAAAAATCAAGGTATAATTTTACCTAATAGCTAAGTTGTAATGATTTCATTTCATACCATCTTTTTGCAATAAAGGTAGCAAGGACTGCTGTCCTCTTTGGGAGTAGTGTAATTGTAGTTTATGATTCCTGCGCCATAACGCAACAGCAATGCTTGTTGTAATTTTACGACAATTTTCCTGTCTTTGATTGTTCAAGATACAGATGTCATGTGCAATCATTTGCATCTTTTCAGTTTGATATATCTTGTTCTACTAGATTTTGAATTCAATGTCCATGATGCTATATTACCGGCTGCTGCAAGTTATGTGGAATTAGTGAAGAAATAGTTCAATTGATAATGTTTTAGGTTTTGAAGTGATGTTGTACACATTTAACTCCTCTTTAAATTTTGCAAATTATCATTTTGCTTATCGAGGGTGAGATGTTCTCGCTGAACAAAATTAGCCAAATACTAACAACCTCCCAATAACGAGATGTTGTAATAGAGCCTCAAGAATAGATTTTAGTCAAACCGATTGCAAAGCTAAATAAACGTTAGTAATATTTTAGGCAGAGAAAAACGTAATACAGTGTTTCCTTTCTAAATTTATTAATTTTTTTACCCTCTATTATTAGTGTAATATGACTGTCTAAACATCCTGAATATGGAAATCTATTCAATGATCAATGATGTGAAATAAAAGAGCGAGACATACTTCTCCAAGACAGCTTGCCATGACCAGTGTCTAACCAATAGAAATTTTTCAAGTGAATTTGTTATTAAATGCATATGTTTGACCAGCTATGACAAAGCAAATTTAATATACTTTTTGTGTATAGACACTCCCATTCTCATCACAATTGTTTCTTTCCCTGCCAATAATACACGAAGTTACGCTTTGTGTATCAATATCAATATAGCATACCTCCCTAATCTAGTAGAATTTAGTTCTTAGTTGAATGTAGGTGTAAAGATGTATATCATGTAAAAACATAAGGTATGTACTTTCTTGTAAACTGAAAATGAGTACAAGAACCAAACATGTGACGTACACATATTTCATTGTTTTAAAGCATCTTTATGGTCCAAGAGAGATACTAATGTTTATTGTGTTATAAATTAATTCCCTTTTAAGTTATTACTGGAAATTTGTCACTTGACACGTGAAAACATCACTTTTATGTGTAAACACAGCAGATATATCAATTGTACAGTCCCTTTTATGGTTTGTCTAGAACGCACATTTTGCAGTTGTGAAAGTCGGCCTGCTTCTTCTTTCTCTGTTTTCTGAGTTTTATTTCTATTTATATTGAACAGAAACTTGAAAGTGATGACATAGATATAGAAATAGAAGGCATAGTCATGTGAAGAGAAATACTTAGATGGTGAAAATCTCTTGATTATATTCTACCATTTTCTACAAGACTCTTTCACTGACTTTTAAATACATCCAATACTTAATTTCAAAAACCATTGTTATGTATTTGCTTGAGTTATTATTACTGACTCTTTTTATCCCCGTCTTTTTTCTTGTTTTCTTATTAATATCCTAGGGGCAGGGCAACAAAAACTGGGGTCTCCTTGCCGCGGAATCGACATCGTGTCGAATATCTTCCTCCCCTGTATTCCAGCCTAAAAACGATGGTATGTTCTTAAAACATGGTTATGGCATGCTTTATAGTATAGATTATGGCATGATTTTTCTCAGGTATTTATTATTTGATGAGATTATACCAAAGCTGGAAAAGGTAAGTCAAGTGCAGAGATACATGAGAAAGACAGTGGATATCGATTAATGTCACTTTGTCGCAAAACATGTTGATGGAACGATCGGATATTTATTGTTTCGATGCAAACAGTTTAAAGTGTAAACACAGAAGTATAAAGGATATGACTTACAAACACACAGATGCTAACGTGGCTTTCGTTTTGTGTTAGTGACAATCAATTCCCACATCAAAGTCATTAATGTCTTGAAGGATTCCGCTTGTGAAATGCTCATAAAACTTGGCGAGTCTCGTATTTGTAAACTATTCCTATATGTCATCAAACAACTCAAATAACTTCAAAATAAAATAGTTGAACACGCATTTATCATTAAAATTATTATCAAATTTTAAGTGTAGTAATAAGGAAGATATGAATTTAGAAGTTCTTTTATTTCTAGACTATTGCCTCCCCTACCCGTACCTAAAAACCCAGTAGAAGTTACAGGTCTTACTTTAAAGATCGTGCTTCCAATCCCTTTTTCTCAACTGTTTTGTTTACTTATTAAAGTGTTTGTGACTAACTCTCAAAATTTGTTGGATTGATCAATACCTTGTTACCTTGAATATCTTGAGATGCTGATATAGTGCAACTGGTGTTTCTGCACATCAATTCGAAATCCCCTCTAATGACAATTTGTTTTCACTTTCCCTCTACACTTTTACTTTAAGACACACGCATAATAAATAACATAATTGCTGTTGGTGGAATCATCATTTTGAAGTACAAAGATCAGGCACTCTCACATATCTCCCCTTATCAGCACTGGATAAATACAAGTAAACACTTTTTGTTAGATAGATAACAATACGCAAAATTAAATAAAATTTATTACTTAAAGCAAGCCTTAGCTTATACTTTTTGAAAAATTGAATATTTTATGAACACAATATAGTGAGAGAAATCATGACTATAGCTTGGTATTGTTTTTGTAACTAAGCACAAAACTTTACCTAGAAGCAGCAGTTTTAAGAGAAAGCAACAAGTCGTTTAAATTTGTCTTTTTCTCTGTATGTCAAAAGCTATTGATAGCTATCAGTTCATGTTTTTCAAACTACTTTTGCTAAGCTGAATCGATATGGAAACCAAAGGTTTTGAAGAAGGAATCTGCCCTATGATGCATAGCAAAGTACGCCAAAATTGCAGATAGGTAGACTGACTAGGTAATAAATTCTACACAGAAAACTAGAGTATCCCCAGAAAAGAGACAGGTAACTTGGTATTCACAGCATTAATGGCTCCTCCACTCTCTTGAAAGCGCCAACAAAAACATGCAAAAGCGAATGTGTAGTGACGGCTCCTTGTGTCTGCCATATATGGTTAAGTCTTCTTAAATTCAACTGAGATGTGACTTGATGTTTATCATTCAAAGGATCAGAGATGATTATTTGGTGACAGCTGGTTCCTTATCCATGCTCGCTACAAATCATTTAAATCACTTGGGGTTTTGAAGACATTTCTGTAAAAATTAGTAAAAGAGATATACCAGTATTACAGATCATGAGAACCGGCAAACGTACCGATCTGGTAAAACCAATAGTCTCCTTTGAGACTTTATTTATTGCTAGAATCCTCTCTCACTTCTGGCTTGAAACCACTTCCAGGAAAACAACGATATGTAAAATATACAGTGAATACTCATAAGCTCTTCAAATCTTTACGATTTCCATGTCAACTAAGCTTGATGAGGGTACAGTTGTCAGAGACAACTAGCAAACTATCACCATGCATAGCAACCTCTGAATTATGAATGACGAGAATGTTCGTACAGACCGTTCTCTCAGGGTGGAAATATCAAATCGCCAATTCCAAACTCGTAGTTTAATAGCTGTGAAGCTGGTAGGAAAAAGCGATTTTAACATCTTAATGATTTTGTAGTGGAAACAAAATTATAATACAGCAAATGATAGTCTCCAGATACAATTATAAAATTGCAGAACTGCAGAACCAAAAGCGCGCTTCCGAAATAGGTCATTTTTCTGGGGGGAAACCTGCTAGATAAAAGTGCACTACATTGAGTCATGTGTCACCTGCAATATTTGATAAAAATAGAGTACCTAACCCGACGTCTTTTTCGCCTTTAATCTGCATAAGATAGAAATTTATACAGAAAGCTTAACTAGATGCGTCCAATCCAGTACTTCCAAATTGAGAATTTAAGGAAAATCACTTCACCATTGAAGTGTTCCGCATCTCGTACTGAACCCTAATACGTATGGACTGATAGGTCTTCTCATAATATCTTGTATACTGCTAAAGGTATATCATTAAAAGTTGATAATAAACTAATCTTTGTTCTGCAGAAAACTGAATATATTTTGTAGAGAATACACATTTGTCCTTCAACGATGTTACATACTCTGTAAAGTAGAATGGATACTTTATTCACCACATTCGTATCAAATAGCTGCATGAGTAAACACATGTGTATGAGTATACATGAGTATTTACAAAATTTAAACTTTGGTACGATCCCTATTTTCAACCTGACTCCTGCGGGGAATCCAACAAACAACATATATTTTTCTACATTTCCTAAAAGTTTACTAAATTTAGGAAACCTAACCAAATGTGAGCTGATAACCATGTCGCCGCAGGTACTTTTATCCCTCCAAATGCCAAATAGAATCAACCGTATTACTTACGGGTAAAAGCTACCACAAAATTCATGTAGCGGCGGAGAGGAGGGCATTTGATTCACATTTTATCGAGTTGATTTCAAGTTATCAAGTGATTTTAAATTTCTACCTATCATGCACTTTTTTCTTTCACTGTACTCATCTGTTACTCTTCTTTTGAGTGACATGCAGTACATAGATTTTCAAAACAAATGACAAAACTTGGAGATTTTATATATTTCTGAAAAATTGAAACAACGATTTCATGAGGTTGCGTTACTAAAATTCTCATGGACAATATTTTTAAAAACAAAACAAGATAATTTTTAGACCTCGAGTAGCATTTTCTATTTGAAATCACATAAAGTTTGAAGAATGGAGGAAAATACACCCTGCACAAGTAGGTTTGACCACTGTTAAAGCAAATTTTCAAAAACCAAACCATATGGGATAAGATATCATTGTTTTATGCTTTGCACATGTGGGTTGTGCAAGATAACATCTAACTAAAGAATGAAGTGTTGGTTAAAGAAACACAAATGTCCATGTGTGTCCATATGATGATGAACTAGTCACGCGCTATCTGTTAACCCAACAGAAGTACCGCTAATAATGTTCGAGCTTCTAACTTTCCTCTCACAAAATAGGACAGCTAAGATTTTTGAGCTTAAGTTTACTATGTCTTTTATCTTACATTAGATGAAAATAAAATATCCAAACAGCTCTCGCATTCCTATTGAAGATCTGAGTTATCGCAATTTCTTTCAGAACAGACAATATTGATATTATGTGTAGCCAATAAATCAGCACGTGTCTCTCTTTATTGCAAAAACCCCAGAATATTTTATAGTTAATCAATTTTAAAGTAAACTGTGGTTGTGCAGTGGTGGCTTAAAAATGGCTATAACTGAGTATCAAACTTAGTGACGTGGTTGCTTTTACTTTTTGTTTGGGGTGTGTTTATTAGTAGTACAATGTCACAATCAGGAACTAATGTCTGGTTTTGCTCTTGGTATAAATCAAGAGATTTCTCAAAGGTGAGTAATGAAAAAGTTACCAACAAATCGAAAGTCCTCTTAAGCCGCAGATACTTGTTAATGAGGAGGTACCGACAGAAAAGAAAGTAAAAGATGTACTACGTACCTTCAAAGATAACAAAAGTGCAGGTCCTGATACTAAAACTGAAGGATTGAAGTAAAATAACAGTAAAGAACTCAGAAATGCTATTCTAAATCTACTATTGTTGATCTGGACTGAATAAAAGTTCAAGTGCATGGCTTCATTGCAACATAACGAAAAGGATTAATGAGGCATTGCAACAAATTCTGGAGGGATTAATGAGGCATTGCAACAAATTCTGGAGGGATTAATGAGGCATTGCAACAAATTCTGGAGGGATTAATGAGGC